>JAPYZD010000734.1:0-28751 GCA_030522725.1 Ichneumoninae sp. B BG-2022a
AAATCACGATTTTAAACAAATTTTAACATAAAGGAAACGAATAACATTTTGGGATCATTATTATGGACGAACAATCTTATCAGCATCTTCCATATGCTTATTTTTTTTCAGATTTTTATGCGATCGAGAAGTGTTTGTAATTCTCTTTTACTCCTCTCAAACTTAGGCGGCGTCGGTCATTGCGCTAGTACTACCTTAAAGTTCAATGTTTTCGTTGTGGAAAACTGGTCCGAATAAAGGTCGTTATTTCGAAGGTGCTGACACGCGAGGACGAAGAGGACGTACCGGTGGATGGTCTTTGGGCTGCGGGTGAGGCAGCGTGTGCCTCCGTCCACGGTGCGAACAGACTCGGTGCGAACAGTCTCCTGGAGATAATCGTTTTCGGTCGAGCCGTAGCCGACAATATCGAACAGCTGACGCCGCCCGGAGAAACTCACGATGAATTATCGCCGGTACTACTTGTCTCAGTTGAGACGGCAAAACCATTCTGCAAACTCTTAAATAATTCTTATCCGCGGTCCGATGTATTTTACGATCGTTCAGCAAATCGGACAGGAGACGGTGTGTCGGTTCGACGCTACGCGTTACGCCAAAGGCTCCGTACCTGTTGCCGTATTACGCGAGGAGATGCAACGAACAATGCAAAACTACTGCGGTGTTTTTCGCACGTGTTACATACTTCAACGAGGCTGCAGGGAGATGACCCGTCTCTATACATGCGAATTGCCAAATATTTGCGTCAGTTTTACATCCGTTTTTCTTATTATTGTTAAATTTTTTAATTTAATTAAATTTTTTTGCAATGTACCGTTAAAAAAATCTCAAACTATCACAGGTGCGAGATCAGTCCCTAATCTGGAACACGGAACTCGTCGAGGCCCTGGAACTTCAGAATCTCATGCTGTGCAGCATGCACACGGTTTACGCTGCTGAGAATCGAAAGGAATCGAGGGGTGCTCACGCAAGAGACGATTTTCCGGTACAAAAATCTTATTTGAAATTTAATTTAAAACCATGTAGTACGGAATATCTTGCAATTATTTTAGAAATATTTTCATTCCCTCAAATCTTACTAAATATTGCTGAAATATAAGACAATAATATTTTGAAATATTCTATTAAAATATTCAACTGAAACGTTTCCCAAATATTTCCAAAATACACTTAATGTTTCAACACATCTGAAATACTTCTGAAATATAGTGATAAAATGTTTTCAATATTTTTTCATGTTTCACCAAAATATGTCTACGATTGTTTCCGTGTTTAGGCGGGTGAGTATATGCTAATTGGACTGGCGATACATTTCGGAAGCATTTGGGAAACATTTCAATGTAAGATTCATGAACGGACAAAAAAATTTTTTTTAATATTGGTAAAATATTTTCAATATTTCAAAAAAATATTTTTGAAATGTTTCAAAAATATTTCCGTGCTATGTGGAAAAGGGACACTCCAAGAACTATATTTTTATTCATTTATAAAATCCAAAAATGTACATAATGTACAGGGAGGTACATGCAAATGACATCGACCTAAATAAAAATTCGTTTTACCGCAAGTAGCTGAAAATTGCCATTTGATGACAGGCTGGCGTCCCATTAATCGTTAGAAGGTCAACGTTATATACACTAAATTGTTTATTTTTTAATTTTTTTTGTCGATCGACGCAATTACTAATTATATACCAAATCATTTATTACTATTGTTCTTGTTCCACGTAATATTTGAGTACGAATATCGCAGGATCGCATCGACGAGTACGACTACAAGCAGCCGTTGGAAAATCAGACGAGGATTCCATTGAGCGATCATTGGCGCAAGCACACACTTACTTGGGCGCTCGAGGACGGTTCCGTGAGTAAAGAACGTTTATCGTCGATGGTTATGTATTTTTTTTATGTATTTTTAAAAATATATTTAAAGTTTAATTACCGTCGAACGACAGTTAAAACATTTTCGCCGTGTCGTGCAGATTTGCATCTCGTACCGTCCGGTCATCGACACAACGCTGGACGAGTCCGAGGCGAAGCACGTGCCACCGGCCATACGCGCTTACTGAACTCTCGTATCAACTCGCCGAACCCAAGCAGACCCATACATTCTACGACCTACATGAATTATGCCGGCTCGGGAATGACCAGCCGATTCACTTGGCGTCTGACGGGCGTCTGGCCTTGCACGCCTCGAGTCAAATCATATTAATCGAATAAACAAGAATACGTCGGGCCGTTAACTCACGATTCGATCGCGTCGTTATGACTTTGTACCCGGGCAACGAGCGAGATTTATACGCGTATCATTTAATTGCCAATGCCGACGCATTTTGACCCAACAAGAGGGGGAAAACAAGAGGGGGAAAAATAAAAATAAATGTTCCGAGACTGCATTCTTCACGTGTAAACATGTTTCTCTAAAGCGAACGCATTTTTTATGCGACTGAAATACCCCACATTTGTTTATTTTTTTGTCTTTTTTATTGTTTAGAGATGAAAAAATAAACACCGAGAGTCTGAATGTAAGGGAGAACAAAAAAAAAAGATTCAGAAGCAAAACACATGGAGATTATACCGAGCTATATGCGTGATAAAGATTTTTCGCATTTGAGGCGTGTCGGCACAGTCAACACGCGATAAGCTAAACTCCCTATTATCATTTTATGTCCAACCTGATTGCGTAATGCCCGATCGCGATAATACACCGCGCAGCCGCACTTTCCGCGGCCCGTTTCGTTAAATGTTCCTAAATACACGCGACCATTGTCGCTCTGCAGGTATGTCGGCGCCTCCATGCATTTATTTTATCATCGTTACGAAGCTGCGGATGCCAGAGATACAGCTATAGCTTGCTGTCGAGAATATCACCAGATGGATCGAGCCTACTCTGCGCTCGCCAATGAAACACCAAGAAATCCCCTTCGAGCCCCTCCACGCAATTTATACACGATTTTGTTTTATTTCAATGACTACTGTTATTATTATTCAGCATGCATATCGTGTATACCAGGGGAAATTAATCTACTCTTGACTCGTGCCGGAGAAATTGCTGCCGATAATATTCTCTGGGACGCATCGACCGTTTATCGAAACAAAAAGCAAAAAAAAAAAATCTGTACAAATACGTAACTTACGACAGAACTTAATCGTTAGATGTAGCAATTTCGGGGCAATACAATCGAACTATTGTAGGCATTAAAGGTATTTTTAACGATTGTAACAAAATTCGCAGGTAGTTTTTTTCTTCGTGTTCACTTGATAATCCAACGATAAGAAATTGTTTTTTTCGCTCGGGTACGTGGGCGATGTGGACTGGCATTCGCCGCGTTTGAGCGCCACTGCGCTCGTTTTTATTTGGCGCTGGGGCGTTCGGCCACCCTTGAAAAATCGAATCTTCGTTCCAGAATCGTGTAAAAGTGACCGAGGTCAGGTTTTACGCTGTTGACGAATTACTCTCTCTCCGGAGAAGGTTGTCAGAACGGTATTGCAGCTTGTTGTCCCGATGTATCGAGGCAACAGAACCTACACCACTTTCCGGAGTGGGGGGAGCCAATCTCCTGGCGGTATCTCGTAGGTAGCCCGCGGTGTGTTGGCAGCATTGAAACAACTCGCCAGTCCGCCACTCGGTAGTCGGTACTCAACCCGACCGTTCACGTTGCCGTGCGAGAAGTGCGCGAAGTGGCGAAGTGGTACATCACAATTCACATTGGGGTTAAATACGTGATAAAAGTGGAAACATTTTTTTTTTGTTGTTCCACGGATCGAACGATACAAGTTTGTACGTCTTAGCTTGACAATAAGATCGACAAGAACGTGGCAGCCTCGAAATGAGTGGAATACTTAAAATCTCGTGCCTTCTAGCGCGAAAGCCTAGCGTTCCACTGGTACGAAACACAAATCCCTCTCGGTGTACTCTATCGTTTAATCGTTACATAATTTTTTTAATTCGATCCCCCTCGAGCTCAGGCGCATTAAATCCATGCGGTTTCTCCCGATTTTCGTAACGAATTCGTCGACGAATCTCGCTGTTACGCAAGCATCGGTTCTGCGATAATTCAAGATCTTCTTTTCCATTTTCTCACGTTGCCGGGGTGCGCTGTAACCCTCTCGCGAAACATCCCCGTTCTGCGCGAGGACACTCGACTTGCCGTCCTCTCTGCACGTTCGATATTCGAACAGCGCGCAGCTCGTGGCGACGCCAATTATTTTTCTCACCTCCATCTCTCGCTCCGAGCAGACGACACGCCGAACCCCCACGACGACGCTGTTATTTGTTTTATGACTGCAATCGACCTGTTAAAAATTATCAACTCGAGAGATAATAATATAATTTTTTTTTAATCGAAGAAAGGAGAGGAAAGAGGAAGAAAAATGTTGCCCAATTTCGTGCGGATAAGAATGTGCGGCTTATTTGGCACAATGTGCATCTTGTTTCACCGCCCGACGAAATTCTTGCCTGACATCTGCTCGGCCAAGTGCGCTTAGCGGCTTGTGACGAACGTCCCGGATCACATGAACGTTATCTAATTCTTGAGAGAGAGACGATGAAAGAAGGTATTTTTCTACCATCATGCCAAGACACGGGACGAGATTACGCAAATTTTCGATTCTCAGGCGCACTTTCGAGTTTCAAGTTTACACCGATCCCCCCCCCTTCCTCGTTGTATCGTCGCATACCGCGATTAGTCCATCACGTGGTAGGTTATGCCTGGAGGATCGCTGTGGAAAATTACTGACCGAAGCAATAATTAGCCGGTGACTCAACCCTTTCGCTTACCAGGTTTTTTTCTTATTTTTTATAGATCGAGGTAAAGAGAATTATCGAAAAGAAAAATCCTGGTAAATTATTACTTACATAAGTAATTTTGTTGCTGCAGGCGTTCATTCGCGAATTTGTTAATAAAATAATGTTATTCCGAATTTACAGGTCGATGGTCTGACTGACAGAAAAATAAAAAACGAATTAATTCACTCGGCGCGGCGTTTGTTTAATTTGCTCAGCTGGACAGGCATGGCGTGTCGAAAGCGATTAAATTTATAATCATCCAAAGACAAGCCGGGTCTGTCATGAAACTGGCCATATCCGTGGTTCATTGCGTAACTTTTAATTTTCTCCTGATAAGAGGGATCTCCGACAAACTTATCTATTTGACTTTTAAACTCTGAGACTTTACAGGATCGTATGGGACATTGATAGATGTTCCGTTAGCCTTCCGGGGATCATTCTCATCTCAATTACTCAAATGGAAATGGAGAGAAAAAAAATGATGTTAATATGATATTGTAACGGATTCAGTTCATATTGTTGCTCCGCCATAACAATATTGAAACAATTATAAAAAAATTATAAAATAAAAAATTATATTACAATTTTTTTCATAAACGGTCCTTTGATTGGCCACACATATTTTGTAAATTAGTAATATCAAAAATTTGTCATTAATTTACAAGAAACGATAGATCCAATTGTTGTACCGATAGTTCAATGTTATTTCTATATTTCAAAAACTTGCACCATTTGTAGGACATATTTGGAAGTATAATTTTTTTATCTTTGAGATAATAGACATGAATTTGAAAGAGTTGACCATAAAGGAAGCTGACCATTTTATCAGATGGAGTTACTATCTGTCTGATAAAATAATCTTTTCATGAATTAAACATATTTTGTCAATTTTCATATTGAAAAATGTCTCATTCAGTCTCAAGTGAAAACACAGCCAGGTCTTTCTCGAAATCCCATGTAAAATCATATTTTTCTACACTCTACATAAAAAAAGTAAAGATTTTTTTTTTGCGGATGTAACCGGGCTTTAAAAAAATGACGTTAATTTGCAGAAGAAGTTGGGACTGCCAGTGATCGCCAATCGAAAATTCCACTACACGCCCGACGGAAAGGCGGCAAAAGTATCGGACGCAATATCGAAGCAATATCCGGTAGTGGATCACAAGTACGATGCGGTGGTCGTCGGAGCTGGAGGGGCCGGTCTCAGGGCAGCCTACGGTCTCGTGGCCGAAGGTTTCAAGACCGCCGTAATCACGAAGCTGTTTCCAACGAGGTCGCACACCGTGGCGGCCCAGGGTGGCATCAACGCCGCGTTGGGAAACATGGAGGACGACAATTGGCAGTGGCACATGTACGACACTGTAAAGGGTTCCGACTGGCTCGGCGATCAGGACGCCATTCATTACATGACCCGTGAAGCCCCTAAGGCCGTCATTGAATTGGAAAACTGTGGCATGCCTTTCAGTCGCACGACCGACGGTGAGCTAATCGCGCAGAATTATTCATAAAGCCTATTCGCAACGTCGGTCGAACATAGTTCTCTAACGATCTTGTAAGTGAATTCAACAAAAAAAGACGTAGACAAAAAAAATATATATATAGAAAATAGCCAAGCATCTTACACAAAACGACGATTTTTTTTTTTTTTTTACGACGTCATAAATTTAGATACTTCCATCCGTGTCTACGGACACGTTGTCGCTCTCCATCTCTTTTGCGGATTCCTCCGTACCGGAATCGGATTCGCTATCGCTCTTTTCCTCTTTCACGTCGTACCGCTTCTTTTTCTGTATTTAGGGGCGATTAACCGACCGAAAAATTTACATAAATAAATTTATCATTTTTATTCATGTGTGATTAAAATTTGTTTAAAAGAAATAGATTTTTTATAAATTACCGAACGAATCTCGTGTGCATACCTTTTGATTTTTCGCCTTTGCCGAAACACCGGTTTTCATTCCTTTGCCTCGTGTTTTAGACTGGCTTCTTCGCTCGGTATCGTTATCCTGCTGTTTCATTCGTTTCACTTTATTCGCCGCGTCGATGTAAGGCTTTTTCTGTTCCGGTGACATTTCGCTCCACCGCTCGCCCGCGAGACGAAAAACGTTAACCGCTCTTATAGCCGGATAACTGCGCAGGCTCTGTGAAAAACGTTAAATTTTCTTTATTGTCTCCGAAGAATTTTTCTTACCACTTAGATATCGATCGGTAAAATTCACCTCCCGAAAATCTTGCATGAAATTCAACCAAGCGTTCGCGCTTTTCCAGGATTTTTTGGAGCTGCCGTTTAAGGATTGTCGCGATTTCGAACGCGATCGCGAGCGCGAAGATTCGCGACGATTTTGTCCCGAATTTGATCGAGAATTTTTTGGCTTTCGTGCAGACTCGGTTTTACGTGATCTTCCGTGATTGCTAGGCTGCTCAGGCTTTGACTCGGCATCCTTTTCCTGGATATCGTCATCGCCATGGTCATTCGTTGGACCGCGTCCTTCCTCACCGAGATCCATATTTTTGAAAAATTTCAGGCAGAAACTTTGCTTCAATTTCCCTCTAACTTGCAGACGGCATTTTTTTATTCACGAAATTGTGACGCGATGTCGGGCAAGATTTTTTTTTTACGCAATGGAATGAGAATTTTCTTCTGATAACGTCTTAAAAACGTCTTAAAAAAAAAAACAAAGAAGTAACGTGACTGGGGTGTTGTCATGTAACGCTTGTTCCTTAATTCATCCGTTTTTGTCGCTGGCTACATTCGAGCTGAATTCCAAATACATTCGGACCTATCACACACATTCCTTTCTCCATTTGCTTGTGTTCCTTAATTCACATATCTCTGACAGTCTCCCTCTGTCTAGAGTAAACATTTAAAGATTTCTCTGTAACGTCACAACCGATTTGAAAATCTCACTTTTAAACCAGAATGACGTCGTGCAGTATAATTAGCAAAACTTCGTTGTTACTTCACTTCCGGCTTGGAAATCTAATTTTTTCGACCGAAAGTTACGTCGTACCGGAAATTCGTAACTTCCGGTTTGAAAATCTCATTTTTCGCCATAAGTGACGAAAGACCGGAAATTCGTAACTTCCGGTTTGAAAATCTCTTTTTTCGCCATAAGTGACGAAAGACCGGAAATTGGTAACTTTGGTTTGAAAATCTCATTTTTCGATCGAACATGACGTCACACTGGAAATGCGTAACTTCCGGTTTGAAAATCTCATTTTTCGATCGGACGTGACGTCACACTGGAAATGCGTCACTGCCGGTTTGAAAATCTTATTTTTTCAACCGAAAGTTACTTCATACCGGAAATACGTCACTTCCAATTTGAAAACTTAATTTTTTGACTGGAAGTGACGTCTCACCGGAAATACGTCACTTCCGGTTTGAAAATCTAACTTTTCGATCTCATTTTGCAGGTAAAATTTACCAACGTGCCTTTGGTGGACAGTCCCTGAAATTCGGCAAAGGCGGTCAGGCCCACAGGTGTTGCTGCGTTGCCGACAGAACGGGTCATTCGCTGCTTCACACTCTCTACGGTCAATCGTTGAGTTACGATTGCAATTACTTCGTGGAATATTTCGCTCTCGACTTGCTGATGGAAGACGGCGAGTGCAGAGGCGTCATCGCTTTGTGCCTCGAGGATGGAACTATTCATCGTTTCCACGCTAAGAACACGGTCCTCGCTACCGGTGGCTACGGACGGGCGTACTTCTCTTGCACTTCGGCGCACACTTGCACCGGTGACGGTACTGCAATGGTCTCCAGAGCTAATTTACCCAATCAGGATCTCGAATTCGTTCAGTTCCATCCGACCGGTGAGTCACGATCGAATTAATATTTCTATCTCAAAGACGGAAGATCGCGAGATCTTCATAAATTTAATTCTAAAAATGTTTTCATCGAATTTTATATTAAAAAAACAACATTAGTTACGCAGTAAAGAAAAAAGTGGAAATTATGCTACGAGATAACATGTAATTGGTTTGTGAAAATAACAATTACTTTTTTGTTAAAACGATGTTTGAACGGTTAATTGATAGTTGTTTATTAACTTCTCAGGTATCTACGGTGCCGGTTGTCTCATCACCGAGGGTAGCCGTGGCGAGGGTGGATACCTCGTAAACAGCGAGGGCGAACGTTTCATGGAGCGTTACGCGCCGGTTGCAAAGGATCTTGCATCCCGTGACGTCGTGTCGAGGTCAATGACGATCGAGATTCGCGAGGGTAGAGGAGTCGGTCCGGAGAAGGATCATATTTACCTGCAGCTCCATCACCTGCCGCCAGAGCAATTGGCCGCCAGGTTGCCCGGTATCTCCGAAACAGCTATGATCTTCGCCGGCGTCGACGTGACTCGCGAGCCCATTCCCGTCCTCCCGACGGTGCATTATAACATGGGTATGCGATGGAATTCGATTTAATGAGCATCGTCGAAGTAAAAAATTTAAAAAATCAACTATTGATTTTTCGATACATTTTATGTCAGGCGGCGTACCAACGAATTACAAGGGACAGGTGCTCACATCGAAGAACGGCCGGGATTCTGTAGTACGGGGATTGTACGCTTGCGGCGAATCCGGTTGCGCCTCGGTTCACGGCGCTAATCGCTTGGGTGCCAATTCACTTCTCGATCTCGTCGTCTTTGGACGAGCCTGTGCCAAAACGATCGCCTCGGAAAACAAACCCGGCGAGACGGTGGGACCCCTGAGGCCTGTGGGTATTCACCAACGCGAATTTGTTTGCAAAACCGATGGACGAGACCGACTCGACGTAGTCATCGTTTTTTACATTTTAGAACGCCGGCGACGAGTCCGTGGCGAACTTGGACGCTGTAAGAAACGCTAACGGATCCATCAGCACCGCCGACTTGAGATTGAATATGCAAAAGACGATGCAGACGCACGCTGCGGTCTTCAGAGAGGCTCAAACTCTGCAGGAAGGTAAATTTAAAGAATGTTTTTTTTTTATACGTAAGAAATTGAAATTCTAAGTAGATTTACGTTTGGTCGATACAGTCGAATTCTAAATAATTCTCATGTCGATTTTATTCTCTCCTATTTTGATAATTCATTTTCATAATTGTACTCACACACTTTATCAACTTGTCCAAGGTTGCCGCAAGATGTCCGACATCTATAAGAAACTCGACGAGATCAAAGTATCTGACCGATCGCTCGTATGGAATTCCGATCTGGTCGAGACTCTGGAACTTCAGAATCTCTTGATAAACGCTATGCAAACGATCTACGGTGCTGAAAATCGTAAGGAGAGTCGCGGTGCTCACGCACGAGAGGACTTCAAGGACAGGATCGACGAATTTGATTATAGCAAGCCCCTCGAGGGCCAGCAGCCGAAGCCAATCGAGCAGCACTGGAGAAAGCACACGCTATCGACTATCGATGTGAAGACTGGACAAGTGAGTTCTTCGAATTATAAAAACTTCGTATTTCTAGATTCAATGAAAAAAAGTTTTCTTTACACTATACAGCTTATATTTGTAGATAACCTGAGATCATTTTTATATTCGACAGTATACGTATAAACTGTGAGACTGTAGACATTTCGTAGTTTACTTAAGTACTGCTTGCCAACAGCAGTTATAGTTATTTTTTATTTGATTTTTATTTCAGGTGAAAATCGATTACAGACCGGTTATAGATAACACGCTGAACAAGGAGGAATGCGCCACGGTACCACCGGCAATTCGTTCCTATTAGATTCTCCGGCCTAGTACCTGGTAACTTTAGTAATTCGCTCGCTCTATTCTACAAAAATCGCGGCAATCATGATTTCCGAAGCAGTACGATATTGCTTGGCGGGATCGAAGAAGTCTTTACGAGCAGCGACTTAATTTATTACCCCACAATCGAAAGAGGAGAAAGAAGAATACGTGAGGAGGAGGAGAGGATGAAGAGGAAGAGTAGAGCCCCGCCGTGCACCAAAGTCCATTCTCGTCAATTCCTTTTTATCTCAGTAGTCCCAGACGGCTGAGGAAACGAATGATCATTAATATTTTTGTTTCTTTTTTTTTTCCTTCAATGCCGGTGCTGAGATTAATATGAGATTACTATGAGTTTCGTGTTTCGACCGCAAGAAACGCAGCAAGTATTCTCTATTGCGATGGCAATAACGCAACGCAATAATTGTACAATTATTTTTATCGAGCAAACGAGATATTAGTCTGAAACAAATCGGTCGACTTTGAACATCGACCTTTCGCAATCCACGAATGGTGTTTCACTGGCAGAGTATTATGGTTTTTTTTCACAAATTCATAAACCTCTGTAACATCGCGGATGTGAGCACGTTGATTAAGGATGCGGCTCTATACTTAAGAAAACGAAAAATCCATCGACCATGGCGACGACGTAGGAACAGCTTTCCCAACTTTTTGTTATCAGTATCTTCAGCAATCCGGTTACTATTGTTACTACTACTATTTATAATATAAATATATTTGATTTGTATGAAAGTCGGTTGTATATTTTTCGACAAAATTGTGCTACTTTTTTTTTACCCTCGAACCGTGACAACGAATTTTTGATCGTCGATAATGAAGTATTAAACGATCCTATTTGTCCTAAGAACGTTTCGAAGCAGTATTTGTAACGTATTTTTTTTTATACAAAGGAAGCAAGTCCGATTTTATTTATTTTTTTGAAAGCAAAGCGCTGTTACCTACGTTGCTCGTTTACTGATGTAGTTTCACGGTACGCCCGTTTTATCTCACCGCGACTCGAAGCTCGGAAATAAATAGCCACGAAGCTACACAAGCTCAAAGCGCGATTGACTGACGATCGACCGGAAGAAAAAATAATAAATAACTGCCGTTCAACAAAGTTCACGGCACGACGTAGAAACCGACGCGTGTATATCTGTGTGTTATAAGGTGGAGAAAGCGCTCTGGCGCGCACTGAGACTGTGTACATATGATTGAGTTTTGTCATCAATAAAAAAAAGGTTGATACAACTTTTATTACGTAGGACGTTCCTTCGTGCTCTAATGGTTCACGTGTGAATTAATCGGGTAAAAGGAAAGGAGGCTCAATGAATCGGGAAAATATCGAAGAAAAAAAAAATAAGGAAGTCATTCTATGTTTGTCGACAAATATCATTTATTAAGCCCACAGTAGTTGTTCATCTCATGGTCATAAATAATAATTTTACAAGTTTTAAATAAAAAGTTTACATCGGAAGTTTCGATTTTCCAAAGTATATCTCGTAACTCGTATAAGAACTCCGAAGCGGAGAGTTACGCTCTTACGCAAAGCTTTTGTTTTTTTTTGTTTTTCGTTTTTTACATTTTTTTTTCATACATAATACTTCAGAAAAACTTTACAAATGATCGATTCGTTTAACTTAAATGGGGATGAAATTTGATGAGTATGAATTTTTCGTTTTTTTCCGTTTACTTCTTACCCTGTCATACTTGGAACAACATAATGCGCGAGAGTTGGGTTTCTTCGTCTTGCTATCTTCTTTTTCTTTTATTCTCCGAGAACCAGAGAGATAATACACACGAAAGTTGGAATAAAAAGTTAAAATATTCCTTCCCTGTTTTTCAAACGGAAAGAATGTGCCTACTTGCATAAATAATTTCGTTCGAGCCACTATAAGGGACAGCTAAACGCTACAGCAAGATACGGTACAATCGTCTAGAGGAATTATATTTATCCGTGGTTGATATCATTTAACGCTTTTACCAGCTCCCACCGGTAGCAGCGCAGTGAGAATTTTTTTCATTGCCAATAACGAATTAGCGAGCTAATGATGCACTTTTTTGTTTATTTCTTTCTCTATCCTACTGTAGTTTTCGACTATTATCCTAATATTCACAATGAACAATACGCGTGTCGAGTTTTACACAGCTCGACTCGTCACAGTCTCGCCACGCATACGCACACTAGACTTTTTTTAAATCGTAAATTCATTTGGCCGTACGAATTTTTATCATCTCTCCGAGAGCCATCGCTAACTAGCCAACCCGTCGTACGACGAAACTTTCGAACTCTGCAAGCCAACGGCGCGACCGTTGTTAACGGGCGCGACCGTTGTTCTTATTTCGGTCGTGTCTCGTCCTCGATGTCTGTCCGGCTGTTGGTTCATTCGCGATATTCAATAGTATTATCATTATAATTGCAGTGACTCGTCGCGCAATTTTTGCGAGCACTGTATAACAATTGATTTATCTCTTCGGTGCGACAAACGTTTCGTGAATTTTCATCAGAAACGAGAGACAACGTTGACTCTTCCTCTTTTTCCGTCACTGTTGAATGACACAGATATCGTTTTCCAGCTCGTCGTTCCCAGTCGCAGAAATCTTCGCTCGCTCGTGTTGTTCGCTCGCGTGTGTTACTCTTGTTCCTTTTCCACCGATTCTCGTGGTCATCGACCCATCTTCTTCATTCTCGTGGTTCCACATTCATTCATTTTTCTTTCTTTTCATTCGCACGATGGTGTACGGGTGAGTGAACGCTAATGGATGGTGATGGTTGTTGTTGTTGTTTTTTTTTAAGTCTTGTGCATGGTTGAGGCTGCGCTCTGTGTCCCTTCGGGGACCACCGTTCACGACGTAGCTCTTAGCTTCTCGAGGGCCGGTACCAGACTCTCCTCGAGGGACGGTCCGCAGCTCAGGCCGCACTCGCCGATCCATCGTGCCTTTCCACTCGTATGGGACTGTAACATAAAAAATGAAAAAAAAATAATTAAATTGAACTTCATAATGTACATGGTGGAACAGTTGTTCATGACATGAACATGAAATTCATTAAATGAACATGAGTAGTTTATGAAACGAACATGCAGTTCATGAAACGAACATAAATTAATTTCATGAACATGGGTTCATGAAATGAATTGTTCAAAAGTTGATGAAAAAGGATTAATTACTGAAATCTTTACAGTACTTTTTTTTTTTAACTTAGAAATTAAAAAATCTTTTCCATCAATTTTTCTTATTACTACAAAAAATGGTTAGCATAGAAAATGTATAATGACGAGGGAAGTGGATTATAATGCAGAGTGGGCTATAAAGAGTTGCAGTGCATTAGCTCCCGAGTTAAAATCGATGGGGTAACGGAGAACGGAATGAGTGCAGTGGGTCGCAAACGATGCGTGCTCGCTCCGTTGCAATTGCATTGTTGCCAAGAGGGAGAGAGACAGGAAGAGGCCTTATCGGCTTTTGCACAGCGCGCACAGTGTGTACCGTGAGCGAAACGAATCGGCCTTATCGTCGAACGTGGCTTCGGTCTAGCTAGCGATCGCTCGCGGCCTCCGTACCCATTGCCACGTTTGTAGAACGCGTGCGAGATTTCATTTTTTTTCAACTGCTGAATCCTACATTCCCGGTAGAAATGAGACAATTTAAAAAAAAATACCGTGAAACGAAGTTTATTGTTGTTTTTCGTCGAAATTAAAATGAATTCTACCCAGAAAATGCAACCGATGTTGGAGACTTTTTAATATTCAATAAAATCGCGGATTAAATGATAGATTATCGTAGTAAAAAAAAATTAATAATCTTACCAAAAAAATGCAACCGAAATTGTAGATTTTTTAATAAATTAATAAAATCGTGAATTAAATGATAAATTGTTATCGTAAAAAACAAAATTCCTAATCTTACCATAGTCAGGTCACGCTTCCACGCGGTGTGGCAGCGTCCGTCGCAAAGAGGACACGGCCGCTTCAGGGAGTATCCACCGCATTCGCTGCAGTCCAACGACACGTGTTCTTCGCTCCACGATACTCCGCAACTGTAACGATAAAACGCGAAGGTATTAAAAAAATTATCTTCGCGTTAACATAAAAAAGTACATCGTATGTATTAACATCTTCATTAAATCTTGATGACTTCCTCATTAAATGCACCATCATAAATAACCACGGATGGAATAACGCGAATTGCAAAAATACCCGAGTCCGATATACGAGAATCGTGGAATATTCATTATTAGATTGTTCTCTCTAACAATTCAATAGAATTTAATTCATTAAAATTTTATTCGATTTTTTTCTTAATAAACGTCTTTCCATTAAAAAAAGATACATATATATATATTTATTTTCAATCAAATCGACAATCGATCAATGTTTTTTACAGCATGGAAAAATGTCTTTAATATAAATGTCGAATTTCGAAGTGAATCGGTCTCTCCTCCCCCGTGGCACTCCGAGATATATCTCTGCCGACTGCGGCCAATTATTTGCTATTAATTCGTTGAAAACAGTTATAATCGTTTCGCTCCGGATCGGACTGGATCTCATTGTTCGTTCGTTATCCTGGGTTATCCGACTGCGCAATTTCTCTGTCATCTTTTGTTGGTATCACGTGTTCTGTATAAGAGCTTTGCCCACTTTGCCTCCACTAGAAGTTATGTAAAATATACATATGAGGCATTCTCTCTCAACTCAGCTATTTTTTTTTCGACTCTCGCAGATGCGTCTCATAATCGGCCACATTTTAGTTTCACTTGCAAGTACCCTTCGACTATTTTTTCAGATTTTTAAATCCATTCACTTAAAAAATGTATTTTTTCAATATTCACATACCATGAAAGGGATAAGTCGTGGAAATAAAATTTGACGACAAAATATTGTCTTTATGCATTAACTATTTACTGCAATATGTGTTATATTTTTGTTCGTATCGCAAAGACTATTTTTAGCAGAAAGGAATGAAAATTATATTTTTTCGTGCAATGCGACGCCTTCGATTTCGCC
This sequence comes from Ichneumoninae sp. B BG-2022a, assembly GCA_030522725.1. Lineage (NCBI taxonomy): Eukaryota > Metazoa > Arthropoda > Insecta > Hymenoptera > Ichneumonidae > Ichneumoninae sp. B BG-2022a. The sequence continues at coordinate 15,503 of JAPYZD010000734.1, forward strand.
GACAATTTTTCAGGGTACTCGGCGATGTATGAAGGAACCACAAAAAAAATGGCAAAGTGGAAGTCTGATAGGGTCGGAAAATGTGGTTGGGTTGATAGAGAATGCCTCATATGTTGAGAAATATTCTCAAGACTCTATTGTATCGCGTTGGCAGGCCAGCTTCGTGAATGCCGGGATATTTGATAATTTTAGCATTAGTCAATGAGAAACGTGTACGCTGCGTGACAGTCACGTGAACGCGAGCTGGTCGGCCGGGTAACGACGATGATTGGTTTGCGGTAACTCGCGGGTAAGGCTCGATGATTAATAATTTAATGCCGACAGTGGACCTGCCCTCGGGTCATTTTAAATTCGCTCACGATTCTCGTAATCCGCTCTCCCGCCCATTTCTCTGTTCGCATTAATAAACAAGCTGTACTCACGTAAAACAGGAGTTGAGCTGGGTGCGAAGTTCCTCGATGGTGAGGATGGTGTCTTGGTACTGTGGATGCGAGCCCTGAAGACCGTCGTCCACACTCGAGCAGAGACTGTGGCAGGACAAGGAAATATTGCTCCTGAAAAATAAAAATTAAACATATGATTAATGATCGATTAAAAAAATTAAATCCCATAAATTATCGAATAATAATAATCACAAAGTAAAAAAGAAAAATATATGAGAAAAATTTATTGATCGGATCTACGTTAAAATAATTATCTGTATACGAGTTAATATTATTAATTCTTATACCGGTTTGTATACATATATATATATACACATATATATATATTTTTTACGACGCGTACAACGAAAACGCGCATTTACGACCTTCCTCATCTTCGTCATCTCAGTAACGCCGTGTACTTAAATAAAAAAAGCCCCTCACCGCTATTTTAACATCGATTAAGTCTATTCGCTCTCGACGAGAGCTTCCGCTTACGTAAAGCCCTAGAATTCCCGGTAGCTGGATCGCCGGCGGCGCGATCGTGTCACCGTCCACCGGCGTCCGGGGAGGGTAAGAGGAAATCATTCGACAACCACGTGATGGAATCACCAAGCTCTCGTATACTGATTATTGTCTCGGTCATTTTCACATGGTACAGATGTGTGTTAGAGTGCGCGGCACTTGTGGAAAACGTTTCGATTTTCTTATCGCGTGAATTTATCAATAACAGCCGTGAATTTATTAATAACAGACGTGAATTTATTAATAATAGCCGTGGATTTATTAATAATAGCCGTGAATTTATTAATAACAGCAGTGAATTTATTAATAACAGCAGTGAATTTATTAATAACAGCCGTGAATTTATTAACAACAGCAGTGAATTTATAATAACATTTTAATAACAAGCGTGAATTTATATTCACGCTTGTTATTAAAATGTTATTATCATAATTTACGTTTGTTGTTAATGATAATAACAGGCGTAAATTTATCATTAACAACCATGAATTTATCAATAACGACCATGCATTTATTAATAACAGCCGTGAATTTATGAATACGCAGTAATAGGCAACAGGGCTCCCGAGGAACATATCTCAATTTTTTCATTTCCCTGCGGCAATCACTGGCGCCGGACAGCAGATACGGCAATTTTGCAATATGCCCCGGGCACAATCTCGCAGAGACCTTGAACCTGAAAACTATCGCGTGCTCGCTCAAATAGATTTTACCTACGAAATCCATAACGGACGCGCACACGAGCTGCGCATACTTATGCTAATGTTCAGGCAACGGAGAAGTCGTCGTATTGCCTGTCACACGCAGCCGGCGTCGCCCGTACGGTACGTCGTTCTCCACGTAACAATTTTCATCTATATCGCCGCTCTCACGCGCATCAGTGCTCGTTGCAGTAATAATGACGACTGAAACGACTGGACGAAATATAGCTCGCTTCAACTGCGAATCTCTTTTCCATAAGTAATTAAAGACTTTTCATAAAAAGGTGAAAATTGAAATTTTAATATCGCTTCCACATAAAAGTTGCAAATGGAAATATCCATATGGTTTTCTCATAAAACTTGCAGATTGAAATTTTCATATGGCTTTCTTATAATGCTCCTTTATTCGTAAATCTTCTTCTACGGGAAAGCATTTTCTATGACGAAGCCAACAATACGGAAAATGCTTTCTCATAAATTTAAGTATTAATAAGTTTCCTCTCTGAGGAAGCCTTCGCGAATAAAGGAACATTGTGAGAAAGCCACATGAAACTTCCATTGCCAACTTTTATAAGAAAGCCATGAGAAAATTTAAATTTACAACTTTTGGGAGGAAACCATATGAAACAAAATTTCAATTTTCAACTTTTATGATTGCATCTACTTAGTTTAACGAAAGTGAAGGCGCTGAGAAAAAGATTTTTTTAAACCATTAAGTCAATTATTCAATATTCGCCGGTCTTGTGTTCATGTCTAATGTATTTTTTTCCGCTGATTACGACTCTCGAACTTACTTTACTCCTAGAGCGATATTCGGTGCAAAAACTCTCGTCCGGAAATGAGATTTACAGACCGTACGTGACGTATTTCTGGTCTACAAATTCCTTATTTTTTATATACGACGTAGGGAAAAAATTAATAACATTCTATTAAATCTGAAGAACTATCGGGAAGATTTATTTTATTTTGATTTATCATTAGCAAGTTAGCCTGTGTTTTGTTCGATCGAGGCTGGAAGATAAGTGTAAATATTGACGGTTCGAGTTTACTCTTAAAAACAATTATTCTTTGTTTTCGTGATTATGCTCGAAAGCAGAGATTTTTTTTGTGATTGAGATCATCGTCGATTTCAAAGGAGAAAACACTTCTGTGTTGCTACTCGGCGCTTCCGTCGGGTCGAACAAGAGCGCAATTACCCGCGCCGGGATCGCGGAGTGATGGGATTTACTGCGCCGTACTCCGCGCTGCTCGACGAGAAGAGAGCCGAGGGACCGAGAAAGCCGCAATCGAGCGGACGGTGAACGGCCCTGGACGGACGCTGCGATGCCAGAGCACGAGCGACGCCCGATCGACGGGCACAACCGTGGAAAGAAAGAATCGAGAAATCGTCAAGACACTCTCGAATCGAAAGTCCAAGCGCCTGCACTACGGCATTGCCAAAGCGGCAATGCCGATCCCGATCGGAACGCAGACGCACCGAGAGATCGCCGATGCGGTTTTCGTTCAAGGCTACAAAGGTCCATTATACATCTGCGACGCAGTAGCAGAAACGTTTCTCGCAATCAATAATGTGTCTCATATATATATTTTTTTTTCAGCAAAAATGATGAACAGAAAAAAAAATAAAGATTCGACGATCAAATTTTCGATCGGTGTTAAATGAATTTTAGGTACGGCGAGAAATACTTTTCTTTTTTTTTACAGTAAACTTTTATTTTGCGTCGCTCGTTTTTAAAAGACGGAGAAAAAGCCTTGACCTCGAGTATTGGATTAATTATTGGAGTGATTTATTGGTATATACATTTTTTTTCAGCAAAAATGATGAACAGAAGAGAAAAATTAAAGATTCGACGATAAAATTTTCGACCGATGTTGAATGAATTTTAGGTACGGCGAGAAATAATTTTCTTTTTTTTTTTTACAGTAAACTTTTATTTTGCGTCGCTCGTTTTTAAAAGACGGAGAGAAAGCCTTGACCTCGAGTATTGGATTAATTATTGGAGTGATTTATTGGTATTCAATAGCAATGGGGCACTTGCGAATTTAGTCGAACGATCCAGTCAACTATGAACGTTTCGACGAGCATTTATAGGCAAAGTTGCTAAGTACATTGGCTTAGGTAAGCGGGAAAGGATTTTACATCGCAACTCGAGAGTTCAAAAAAATTAATCTACTACTCTCCGAATTACGTGTGTTATTATCGATTTAATAGTTGTAATAAATCAAGATAACTTACCCGTGCCGAGAGAGGCTTTCCGTAGCGGTTTGAACAGAGGTGACCGACATGTTGCTGTTTGTTTGATTAGAGACTGCAAAAGAAAAAAAGGAAAAATAATTAATAATAATTAATAATAATTACTATCATTAATTCATTTATTATTAAAATTATTATTACTATATTAAATTCGTCGAATTCGTTCGGAGTTTTTCGCGTGTAATAATGGAAAGCGACGAAAACCGTTCTCGCGTGAATTAATTAATTTTTGATAACTTTTTTGTTTCCTCAGCACGGCCTTGCGAAGAATTTGTTGACTTTCACTTTCGCCGAAGGAAAGCAGCAACGGAGGAGGTATACGCTGCTTTCCTCGGAGTAAAATAGTTGTATGTACAGGTATTTTACAAGATAGAGAATAAGCCCGCGCGAGTAGAATTCAGAATGAATACTCTCGCTCGTGATGTGACGTACGTACTGTTTCGAAACGTGGATGGCATACGCGATTCAGTCGTTACATAATTATTGTGAATGACAGTTCGCGTCACGAAAACTCTTTTCGACACAGTGCCGGAATCGTACGAGCAACGTCAATTAACCGGATGACGAACGGAAGCGAGGAAAACCTCTTCTATCGTCTCTGCACGTGTTGCACCGTTTAAGAAAATTGTAAAAAATAACTGATACGTTAAATTTAATGCACAATTGATATGAAAAATTATTGAATTTAAAGTACTTTTATAGCGAAATTAATGGAAATTATTAAAAGTTTTTTAAAAGTTTTTAATATCCGGCGCGTTGATTTTTCATTGCAACTTTACGCAAAGTTTAATATATCAGGTAATGTATAAAAACTTCCAGTACCAGCACATTAAATTAAATACGATTTTTTTTTACAGTGTCCAGCGCGGTGATTTATGTGGAGAACCTTACTTAATTTTTGATTTTTTTATCGATCGAACTAGGTTTTTACAAATGAATGATTTACGAGACAAGAGAACGGCAGCTCACGTATTATAAAATGATAAATGGGTGGGGAAAATGTCGGTCCCTGGTGTTTTCGTAACCATGGACTTCGAAACGGTACCAGCGTGTTCCGGGTTCTACCTACGTGCAGCAATGGGGCAACACAGTGCCTCGAGACGCGAATGCCAAGGACTCTAACTGCTCCGAAAGTCATGCATTTCAATCGTTAAGAGGTATTTTTAGAAACCCGTCGTCAAATTTTAACTAGCAATGTATGTATTCTACTATCTTCGTAACATTTTAATTTTTCTAAATATAGATTTGATTTGATTAACATTTTTTAAATATCCTTCCGGCTAATATCAGTTGGCATTGACAAGGTACGTTGGGTTTTCTCTTTGCCCCAAGGGGGTCGATCGTTCCCCAAGGCTCGTGTCACTGGGTCAACGGTAATATTTTTTTATCGGTGTCAGGGATATCGCTGAAATTTATTTCTGTAATCACTTTTGGATTTTTTAAATTGCGACTTTCGATTCTGGAGCAGTTTTTGTATTTAAAGATTTTTTTCTTACACCGAAAGAGAAATAAAATAAATATCTATCACTCCAGTAAAAATCCGGTGAAAATAATTATTATTGCAATTCTTACAATTCCATACGAGATTGAAACGATAACACTTCACTTTAAGTGATCATATCATATGGAATTGCAAGAATTGAAAGAAGAATTAATTTTTTTTTACATTTTTTTGCAGCCCACAAGCGAATTTTCTTTTTTCAGTGTATATTTTTTTTATTACCGTGCCAGCAAAAGTGAAAAAATTGTTAATACCAAAGATAATGTACGAGGCCGGCGATGGTGAGAGTAGGTTGCGGCAGTCTATTAATAATTGGGATTACGCCCTGATACTTCTGTTAACAACTCGGGTAATCCGAGGAGAATGTGAGGAGTAACGAGAATAATTAGCGAATAGGATGTGAGGGAGGAGCGGAGGAGAGAGGAGAAGAGGGATTTGAGCATTGCCGATGTGACGTCAATGAAATCCCTTTGACGCTGATAAAGACCAACTTCGGCATCGCGAGTTCCGATCGCACCAAACTTCGCGCTGCCGAGATAACATGCCTCGAATTATAATCAGTCTCGAAACGTATCGGAATAAATCAAAGTATAAAAAAAATTTACTATTAAATACAAAAAATCATAACGTTTAGTTACATTCTGATAAGCAACGGAAAACCGTTATCGACAGAGCCGAAGTCGTAATAAAACAATTACATTGAACAAGTTGGGTCTCGAATGAATAAAAAAAAAATTAAACGTATCAGAATCAATCAAAGTTTAAAAAAATTGACTACTAAATACAAAAATTCATAACGTTTGGTTGCATTCTAAAAAGCATCGGAAAACCGTTATCGACAGAGCCAAAGTCGTAATAAAATGACATTGCACAAGTTGAGGCTCGAATGAATAAAAAAAAAATTAAACCTATCGTAAAAGTCGATTTTTTTTACGACCCACTAAATCTTACTCTTCCGTTCGCAGTCCTGCAGACCGTTGGTAGAGATTAAAGAAAAAACAATAAAAATAAATAAACGAAAGGAAAAAGCGAAGGTAGAAGTTGAGTGTAACAGTCGCGTTAAATGCAGTCGCTTAAAAATAAATGGCCGGCGTCGGTGGCTTCGGGCCGACCACCGGCGCCGCGACCCAATTTCCCCGATGTACGATCGCATCGTCGCAATGAGGGGGGGTAAAAGCGTCACCGAGGGAAGAGTTTATAAACCTCAGTCGAATGTGGATCAGCGCGTGTACTCTCGGTTTGTCCAAGCGAAATTAATTGCTGCGTTATAATCGAGGCGAAGTTAAATGTGCGCCGCCGTAAAAATAACCGAGAATACGCGCACATGCGTACGCGTAGATAAATCACCGATAAAATATCGCCGATAGTTCTGTCAATACAGATAAAATAATACGACGCAATTTATGAAGGGGAATTACATGACTCATAAGTGAAAAATTCTCGGCGCCCAACGCAGAAAATGACGTTACGAGCCCGGGCGATCACTGACGTAGAATTTCCACCCTCGCCGTCCCGCAGGAAAATCCCGACGCGCCCACACGCTGCTTCGTTGCTATCGCACGTACTTCGAATCCGTCGAAGTAATTTCTCCGCGTACTTGATGAGAGTGGGGTCCGCGCGTGTCTCGTATTTACACCCACTCGCATCCGCGAGATTAAACCCCTTCGGGGGAGGCGAAATGTTTCCAAGGTATTTACATTTCGCACGCTACGATGCCGCTATAGCCGCTATGTTTCAAGGTCTACATTTTTTTTTAAAGCGATGATATAATACGTGATGGCGAAGAACTTTGCATGACATCAAATTTCATCGTTTGCACACTGAAAAAAAATTCACTTGCGGGCTGCCGAAGAAAAAAATGTTTGTTTCAATTCTACTTTCAATTCTTACAATTCCATACGATATTGAAACAACGACAGCAAGACTATCAAGATGACATATTATCATTTCAATCCGGTATGAAATTGTACGAATTCACAGAAGAATTGAAACAACGTTTTTACTTCATTGGCAGCCCGCAAGCAAATTTTACTTGATTCAATTATATTTTTTTTTCTGTGCAAGACTCTGTCAATGGATTGACTTCGGGAAGAAAATTACTTGTGGGATCTTATTCTCCAAGTGAACTTCCCCGAATTTGTCCGATGCAAAGCTCACTGATAAGAAGATATGGTTGAGTCTAACCATTCGGGAAGGGACGTTAAAATTAATATTTTGTTGGTACAGCTTAAAGGTTGTTAAGTTCAAAAATGTTTTGAATGATTTCAACTCAATATTTTTGAGGCGTTGAAATATTTTGTTCAACCACTTAAATATTTACTTGAAAGTCCCTGCCCGAATGTTTAGTGGATTCAACCGCATTTTTTTTATCAATGCACAACCGTTACAATTCGATCAAACTTGTTCGGATGCAGATAACTTCCGGGTCATTATAATGTTCTCAGCATTTCCAGCTTTTTCTTAAGATAGCTTTTTGTAAATATTTTAGAACGTCGTTGCAAAAGCTTTTTTTTCAATAGAAAAGATTCAGTGACTTCAACAACTCCGTGACGTCGTTTGAAATTGCGACGGAAGGTCGAATAAAAAATAAGGACGTAGTTGGTCAACTCCGTCATGATATCGGTGACGGCGACTCAAGGTGCAACAAAAGGTCTTCCACGTTCTCAACCCCTTCTACACGCGCCATCCTTCGGCATATGACGTCGCAACTTTCCGATAATTGATCGAACGTGCGAATTGAAAAGGTTACGTATAAAAGGTTTTACGTGTAACGATTTATCATCGTCTCAATGAGCATTGGCTGTCTATCGTAAAATACACCATGCGATAAAAATCCTATATTTTCGCGGTATATAATATTATGTGCATACAGATCGAAACACAGGGTCAGACGGAGAGCGTGCACCCGCGGACGTTTTATATCTGCGACACAATGAGAGCTGACGCAGCTGAGAGTCATGATTGCATATTAATTACGGTCGTTTACCTCGGCGCATGCGCGCGTCGGAGATTGATGGTATGAGTTAAAATATCCATTCTCGATTAACCGATCGTATTCTGTAACGTCGGAAGTTCGTATTTTGTTCTGCTTTTATTTTTTTATAAGATCTTTTATATATCATACAATTATATTATAGATGAGAATTTTACACTATTCGAAATGTAATATTTCTCAATATACAATTTTTAGATATTAAAAAAAGAAGGTATTAATTAATAATAGTTCATTAAACCGAGTTCGTTAAATATGCGAATGGCAGTAATTTTTTTCTGACGTTATTATCTGCTATTAATTACGGTCATTTATCTCGGCGCATGCGCGCGTCAGAGATCGATGGTATGCGTTAAAATATTAATGCTCGATTGACGGAGCGTTTTCTATAACGTCGAAAGTTCGAATTTTGTTCGCCTTTTTTTTATAAGATCTTTTATAGATATTGCAGTTTTCGAAATTTTATATTTTTCAATACAAAGTTTTTAGACAATAAAAAAGAAGATATTAACAGTTGATTAAATGGCACATTTACATAGAGATGTAAACGTGCCATTTAATCAACTGTTAATATCTTCTTTTTTATTGTCTACAAACTTTGTATTGAAAAATATAAGATTCTCTACCACTCACAACTCTACCAGAAAACATCTCTACCGTATTAAAACTCTACTGTATTAGAACTCTACCAGAATTAAAATAAAACTTTACCGGAATTGAAATAAAACTCCGCCGGAAAGGAAATAAAACTCTATCGAAATACGAGGCTAGCCTTGTATTCCGATACAGGTTTATTGTAATTCTCTTCTTTTTTGTTTTCCTTTGAAAATTCAAAGTTACAGTAATTCAAGTGCGGTACGAATCGAGAGTCCAATCATCCTAAATTTAGAACGTCTGGCTTCGTCGTCGACGAGCACGACGATTGGCCGATGACCACCTTAACACGTAACGGGAACCCGGCTCTAGCGACGACCGAGGCTTTTGGCAAATGTCCCGGCTGCGCCTCGACTGCGTACGTGGATATATATTTTTGCGCACAAATGTGTGCCCGTGTGCGTGTATATATATAGACACACGTGATCGCGGAGCACGAGGGAGCTGCGAATTTTTTTACGCGATAGAAGCAGCGAGTGGACGAGAATAGAAGTAGCGAAAAGGGTGAGGATGATGCACTTAACGCGTGCATAAGCCTCTCAGGCTTATCGTCCGTTAAACTAACAAAAAAAAAATATTGCATTCAATAAATGCAAGAATACCGAAAAAAAAAATCTCTATCAAACTTCTATTTTCGTCACAACACTGAGACGACTGAATAAAATAAGTTGCGTAAAATAAATGCAAGAACTGCATAAAAAAAGATGCGTAAAATTAACGCAAGAACTGGAGAAAACGAAAAGTTGCCTCAAATAAATGCAAGAACATCCGAGCAAAAAAAAATCTCTATCAAACTTCTACTTTTATCACAACACTGAGACGCCTGGTTAAAAAAAGATATTTGACATTTTGAGAGTCAACTTGTGAAAATAAAATTCAGTTTCACTTTATGAAATTAAATTTTATTACTTTAATTTTGATTTCGCCACGGGACTGCGTTCTTTTTTTTCTTTGGTCAAATAAGAGAAGTTATTTGTCGCTTGTACGCCGCGGAGCCCGGAACTTTATTTCCGTTTCCACGCGAGTGTAACCCAGATGTGTGCACAGAGGGCTCGACGTGCATCGAGTCACCCTCACTGTCGGAGCGGAGAGTGCGTTTAGTGCGTTCTCCGCAGGGGCTCGAAACGGGGTCGGCGACCCTCTGCCGGGATCTGCGCGGGTAAAAATTGTGAGACTGCGCTGCGGGTCTCGCATCGGCAAACATCGAACGAGTGTCGAGCTCTCCGCTCATCTGCATACAATCTCGGTGCTCGAATTTAATAATTCTATTCCTGACTCCGTAAAAAAAATAAAAATAAAATAATAATAAAATTTTATTATTTTATTTTTCTGATTAATTAATTATAGAATTATTATTATAATAATAATCGCAATATGCCCGACATTAAATTTCGTAATCGTAGACACGCGAATAATTACAAGCGTCAATGACTTCCAGCGATATTCGTTCGATCGCACGATTCGCCTCGTGCCATTGATAATCAGAAAAAAAAAACGAAGCAGTTAACGTGCACGGGCGCCGACGATACGGAGATTAACGCTCTCGGGTGACCGCGGTGATAAAAGATTTCCGGGAATTATATGCAGATACGCGGACGTTCACGTGGCTCGGGGAAGACCGAAGTTTTGATGCACGCCCGACGATGATGGCGTGGCGCATGAAACTACCGTGACAGCGAAGAAACTGCATGCAATTCGTAGTTTTATGCAACAGCGAAGAGCGAGCGGAGTCGCGGATGGTCGACCGAAACGCTCGCTGCCCACGGGAGCGGGAGTGCGCACGCACGATTTATCGCGATATATCCAAGGCTGGACTCTTACCGCAAGGTTCCTTCGTCGTTACATGCGGTTGCATAATTTTTTTTTTTTTTTTAAACGATCGCAAGAAAACTTCGTGGAAGGGGAATAATGCCTGCATAATGTGCATTGTGCAATATAGCGTTCGATTATCTATTCTGAGGAGAATACACACACATGTATATATATACATATATATATCACTGTTTTATATACAATGGCTAGCTGCCTTTGTAAACTCCACTGCCGGAACCGTTCCGAATCGATAAGACGCGCTCTTCAGAGATTCTACGTCCTCCCGAGGTCAAGTCTTCTACAACTCGCCGAGGAAAAACTTGTTGAACTGCTTTTTTTCACCATCGTATCGGAAAATTGAAATAATTGTTATTATAATAATGATTATTATAATTACAATAATTACACCGATAAAAAAATACAGTAGAGTCAACTAAACATTCGGGCAGAGAAGTTTGAATAAATATTTTGGTGGTACAGCTAGAAGGTTAGTCCAACAATTTTTTTTAATGATTTCACCGAAATATTTTTGGGGCATTCGAATATTTTGTTCGACCAGTCAAATATTTATTTGAACGTTCCTGCCCAAATCTTTAGTTGATTCAACCGCATTTTTTCAGTGTACTACAATAATAATAATGATTATTATTATTATTGTGTGTTTCGAAATGAATCTAGCTTGGCCAATGTACCCAGATTCTTTCAATAGAGTCCACGATATATCTTGTGTATTTACATATACAGTGTATACATGTAGTCTCGAAGGTGCTTTGTCCTCCTCTATACCTTTTAATTCTCGATCCAAGAAGCTCCAGTGTTTAGAGCGTCCGCCGAAGCTATGAGTATGAAATTACATCCGACCGATACTCGATAGCTCGGTCTCATCGTCCGAGCTCTCTCGATTCGACCGCCCAAGTCTCATTAGTCTATTATAAGAATAAATAAAAGGGAGAAGAAATTTTTCGCCCGAGGTGCGACTATGTAACGGCCCGTCCGAACCGAGACTCTCGATTTCCTTACGTCTTGATTTCACGCTAATGCGGGCAGTGAAGATAAATGGCGAGGAAAAAAAAGTTGCAACCATAAGAATAGTTTGAGGTCATTGATCCGGTGATACGACACGCGAGAAGTCGAGGTCGCGCGGGGTGACACGGTAGCTTATTAATTTATTAATTTTATTACTGCAGGCGCTGGGCGTGAATCGAACGGGGTATGTACTTTCCTCATTAAAATTCCACGGTGGGGAATTCGACGAGTTGGTGTCGAGGCGCGTAACGGAACACATAGCGGAGAGTCAAACGGGCCCACAGGACGACGAGAGCTCGGAATCTCATCGGATAAGGTCTGACCTCGTTGCTTCAGCGTTTGCCACGGGAGCCCCGATCGATCCGCGCACCGCTATTTCCCCCGTCGCCGATGCAATCTCCGACCGATATATTATTCATCGTTATCCGTACATAATTCAATCGCCGATGCTGCAAATGCTTTACCTACTGCGCATTCAAAAACAAAAAAAAAGAAAATACGCCCCCAAAATCGCTTTCGGAACGAACAATATTAAGTCTGTGAGTATTTTATGTTTTTCGCTATTTAATTGCTTTGCATTGTCTTTTTTTAGGTCGAGATTGGATCGGTTTCGGTCGCGTGCTCGTTAATCTCTTGCTCGAAGACTTAACAAATTTGAATTCACTAGTGAATATTTTCCGTGACAATTCTCAGGTTTTATTTCAATTTCAATTTTCGAAAGAAAAAAAGACATTCGACTCAATCTATATAAATCTTTAGAATAAAATTTTATTTCTGCTATACTATCGAACTATCTCTGCTGTTGTTTTTTTTCGTTCTTTATTCGCGTGTCTCTAAACATAGGTAGAACGCGGTCATGTTTGGATTGTGGATCCAAAACATGACCGCTCTAGGTCGAGTGTTCTAAGTTATCCGCGTGCAAGAATCTCCGGCGGGACTCTATCGACCGGCTGCGGGCCAACGATGACAAGTGAATTTAAACAAATTTGAATTCACCAGAATTCACTCTGAACATTGCTCATGTTCAGAGACACTCGAATAAAGAAAGGAAAAATTTAAATAAATAGGACCAGATTTGTATAATTGAAGACTTTTTTCATTGAAATGGAAATGAAATTTGGGCATTATCATTGGGAATGAACACGACCGCGTTCTGCTCGAACGCGGTCGTCTTTTGGATTGCGGAGGGTAAAGGGGTGTGTTCCAGGTCGAGTGTTCGAAGGTCAACGATGATAAGTGAATTCGAACAAATTTGAATTCGCCAATGAACATATCCAGTGATAATTCCCTCATTTCATTTCAATTTCAATTTTTCAAAAATCTCTTTTCATTTATACAAATCTTTGGAACAAAAATTTTATT
>JAPYZD010000736.1:0-49189 GCA_030522725.1 Ichneumoninae sp. B BG-2022a
CGTGCTTGCTACTGTAGTCGCGCTTATCGTCTTCACTTTAGTTGTTACTACTCTCGCTGTAGTTGTAGCGCTTTTCATTGTATTTGTGCTTGTTGTCATGATGGGTGAAGTGTCTTAATGGAGTCATTATTAATACTTCAGATTATAGCTCGAGATTACATGAAAGCAAATCAGGATCATCATATAAGAAAAGCAATTGCGATTAAAATGTATCGTGAGATAAAAAATACAACCTTAGATGCGATCGAGCGTTCTTCATGGATGGATTTGAGTACAAAAAAGATTGTGGGTACGCGACGGTACAACTTATCTTATTTTTCAGGTAAGTAGAAGTCTTGAAACATTGGGAATTCGTTTCGGATATCCATGGTCACTTAAGAATGACGAATTATATTTTCTGAAGTCGTAAGATTATTTTGTCGGGCAAGTTAGTATGTACAGGCATTACGATCTTAATTCTCTTGATTTTTTGGACGAAATGAGATTTCCAGCCACAGCAGAAGCCTACTTCCGGAAACTGGAGGTGAGTCCATCTGCTTATGAGAATAAAAGAACAGTTGAGAGATAGACTAAGAAAACTAAACTTAAACAAGCTTGACCCACTTGCCCAGCTCAAGAAACATATTGAATGGTTGGTGCTTCCACAAGAGGCCAGGATCGAAATCAATTTTGTCCAGAATGCGGTTGGTCCTGCACGCTTAAATGTAGCCGTCAGATTTATGTTTCACACGCAATGCTACAAGAGCCTTTTATTTTTCCTTGGAAAGCTTGCGAGCGAAAATATTGTACTCAAGATGATATAATTAGAAAGGTTTGATGCACTTGAAGAACAAAGAGTTTTCAAATTTCTGCAGATACTGGCATACAGCAGCCTAGGAAGCTCTATCGCTCACGAAATTATGCATGTTATAAATCATTCTCGTGGCTTCGATGATGGAAAGAGCAATTTTGTCAGCCAATGGAGCAAAAAGAGTGAAGTTAGTACTATTTCCGCTGATATCATATTGAATCAGTCAGCTTTTCAGAAAATATCAAACTGCTTAGTTCGCCAGTATTCGAGATTCGGAGCAGTACTAAATAAAAAACCGGAAAAGTCTTCTATGAAAAGTTTTCCTTTGCTTGTATTTCAAAATTCAACAAACACATTTGAAGAAGACTTAGCAGATAATGGAGCTTTGCATATTGTTTATCTGTAAGAGAGGGAAATGAAGTAATAAATCATTTTTTTAGTACTTTACAGCGTCTTCATCCTAAGTATTTTCCTCGGCATTTACCACCAATTGATTCGAATACACTTTTGAAGAATGACCACGTTTCTGCACCCCAGCTTTTTATATTTGCTTACGCACAAGTAGGTCATCACAGAAATACGTAAAATTCTAGACTTGGTGTGAGGCGTCGAGTGAAGCAGATTTATTCAGGTTTGTTTAACATTTAAAGAAATGTTACCTAATTTGTAGTGAGATGCAAAAGGGCGTTCATTCACCTAACGCGTTTCGGGCTTTTGGGACATTAACCAACTTTGAACTTTTTTATAAGGCCTTTGGCTGTACTATCGACCAATTAAACAACTATTCTCAGAGCCTTCACAAAGACATGCCTGCCACTTAAAGACGCCAAAAAATATTATCTTCTTGGAAGAATAAGGCCTTTTCTGAGGATTTGACAGTGAAACCTAAACAGTTTTATACAAAAGTTGCTGAACCAAGCTGCAAATTTTGGCGTTTTAATAATTTTTATATTCCTAGATTTTAAACTTTTTTTCTCAACTGAAGTAAGTAGAAATTTTTTCAATGAAAATCCTAGATACATAATATGACAAAACATCGTGCCAAAATGTTCTTTGGTAAAAAATTTGCCTGATAGCCTGTTAGCAAAAAAAACTCAGGGGATTGAGGAAATCACAAAAGTTCGTAGTGCACTCCTCAAGGTTGTATGGTAAAAAAATTCATGCACTCACAAATTTCTTAAGCCTGTTGCTTTCAATAGTGAGCAAATATTCTGTCGTTAACTCGTTTTTTGAATTCGTTTAATGTCTTTCGACATACAGCATTCATTCCTTCGATTCCATTAAAAAAAAAAAAAAACGCGGCTATAACTTTTTACTTTCTCCGGTCAACACTAATATTTGTATTGAAAAGTATTCAACATAAAACTAAGAGTAAGAGATTTTAATCGTATAGCCTTGAGTATTTGGAGGGTTCATGAGGGTGATTCCTCAGAGGCAGTACTTGCTTTCGAAATTGAGATGTTGAGCAAGCTCAACATTTAATTTCAAATGTGTGCAAGCTTTTCTTCATCTAGTTCTATAGCTTTGCCATTCCCGAAACCTTGAAATTTTGAGACTCATAGAAAAATTCTTCATTCTGTGTGACGAATTTTAAGCTTAGGAACATACCAAGACCTTATTTTATATGAGAGCGCAAGAACAATGATTATCAAACAAGTTTTGTAGTCTACATTTTCTTGCTACTAACAGTAAGCATTCCGAGCTACTTACGCAGCTTGATATATTTCTGCGCGACTATTAAGTATCTTAGACGTTGTTTTCAATCACCTATAATGAAAAGCTAATAAACTCTACTTCAGCAACTGGTGGGATCAAACTAAATAGTAACAGACTATCGCACATGTGGCAAAGAAATTATTACTATTTCGGACAAAAACTTTATCTTTTGGGACATATTTTTCTGGAAATATGTTTTCGGAAATGTTTTTTCTGGGGCATCCGTTCTTTAAGATATAAATTTTTTGGAAGCATCTTTTTTGTAAGATCTATACGGGGGGACACATAAATCTTATGACATAAAGTGATTTGACATCTCACTTATTCACATGATTTTTATCTTATTAAAGATCCGCTCCTTCTCTGTTAAAAGAACGCCTGCAAACACAAATTAGTAGGTAGTAGTACAATATTTTGCTTAGCCTCGTACTTGTTTGGTTATTGTATATGATACAAACACTCTTCCAACAAACACTAAGCAATGCAACTGAAGTAAAACCTAAGCCAACTAACATGCTCTTCTCTGCGTCTCGTAATATGCATCTGCAAACATTTTAATTTGCACATGCATGTAAAAATACGCATGCGCAGATAAATATCTACGTAAGCAAAATGCTTAATTGATTTTTTGAATTCTCGTTCACTTAAAATTTAGACAATTTACACAGAAGGTTTTGATTAACAATGTGTGACCTTTCCATCTCATTTATAATTTTGCAATTTAACAAAACTGATTGTCAATGACTTTAAAAGAAACAAAATCCAGAGTAAAGTTTCAGTTTTAATTTCTGCATTTTAGAATAACTATTACGAAAGACCAATAATATCATTGAATGTAATCAAAACGTTGGATTGCGCTGAGTTCTTCTACGCAAAATAAATCAACCATGATACGCCACCTGATTTACTTAACTTCAAAGCGAAACACTCTTGTATCAGTTAGGCTATACAGATGATTGTTCAACGGGAGTTGTTCCACAGCAAATTATTGATATTCAAGTGTCAGATACTTGCTGTTGAACCACTCTTGCAGACGGAAACTGTTTCACAAAAACGCACTGATGTGATAATTGAGCTATATAAATGACTCTCTTACGGGCGTTGTCCCACAACAATTTACTGGCATTGATATATCAGATATTTGTTATACTAACAATTCAACGACAGGATTATCACCGAAAAAATATGAATGTTGATATGGTTGTCGTGTCTTGTTTATTTGTGGCATCGACATTTGTGACCACATAAAGAGTGTGGTATATGTCGATGATTATTTTCGGTTCCGAAGATCAGCGAATATATTCGAATATTCTTCCAGTTCATGTTCTTTTAGTTTTTGCATTGTATTTGGTATGCCAATTTATCGGAAAATACATTAATGGCGTAAGTTTAATAGATATTACAACTCTTAGTTTCGTGCAACTACGATAAGAGAACTGACAAATACAGCGGCGAATAAATTGGGACGTTTAGTTGTCCGAATCACTAATGAGTGTAAGTTTAAAAATTTAAGATTTTGATTGAATAGCGGAACTAATCATTTCGAATATTTTTAATCAACAAACACTAAATCAGAAGTATAATAGGACAATATGTTTTTTAAAATTATATTTATTTGAGTATCATCATAATGAAAGTTTGAGATTGTTATTTTGTGCTTTGACTCGGTCGCAGCAATTGAAAAACTCACATTTGAAATCGTCTTCAGCAGAAGTGAGTTCTGTCTTTTATCAATATAAAATCTTGAATCTGAATTCTATTGAAGACGTCAGATATCCGAGCAAGACGAAAAGTATTTTCGTCGAGTTGCCGTCGTTTTTCATAAACAATTAGTATGCCCATTGGGACTTTCACTACTTTTATGTAGTCCCAATATAGTGTCGAATGAAATTCTCCATAAAGCATGCCCACAGTAAAACATCTCGCGGTCAACAGTTGAGACCCACCTCAATTATAAAAATTTCAAGGTGGAGATGAAAGCAGGAATCAGATATAGCAAGAAAAATTTACTGGCCATGTGAGAGCTGTCTCTGTGAAAATTAAATTATCTTCTTTTATTCACGATCATGGTGGAAATTTTGTTTTTTTAATTTTTTTGTAGTTTGCGCCACATCATTCCTTAAAATAAACTTTAAATAGATTTTTGAATAAATGTCCCAAAAGTGCGCGCCAACCGATTAAGAACTCAAATTAGTCGTATTTCTATTCATGGACATTAGAGTTATCAATAAAAGGTGGAAGATATGACTTAAGATATAACGCAAATTTTCTTGGTATGTACGGCAGTCCTCTAATACAGCTTAAAGTCTCACTTCAAAGGCACAAAACTTTAAGGCGATATTAAGGATGTTTTGCAGGAGAGACAGCATGCCAGAATCCAGGCTTGATGGCGTAACAGAAGAGAGAAGCAGCACACAACGCTATCAAACAGAAGCATCTAAAAAAAAATATCGAAATTCACCTCAACGAGACTGCCTTAGATCTGATTCTTCAAAAAGAAATCCCAATGATCCTTCAGAAATATTTTTTCATGTTTTGAAGAATTCTATCCGGCAAAATTTATCAAGGTCTAATTATCGTGATACAGCATCACTTAACATTTTGCGGGATCTTTGCTCGCAGGATAGGTATAAATCCGAATCTAACAATTCCAATGTCGGCGTCATAGTAAGTAATAAAGCTGAAAATTTTCAAAAAAAAACATTTATTCCGAATCCCGCGAAAGGACGTTTGAAGTCGAAAGATATAGCTAAAATAGATACGGCTACAAGGAGTAGTGATAAATTGAGAAGTCAACACCCCTCTCTTAAACTTACAGCAGGAAGTTTGTTGAATATTTTGAAGGCAGATTTACGTGCACAGAAAACCTCTGACGCACTTAATGAAATCGATAATGTTTCATACAATACTACAAGACTCGAGAGTCCATATAAAGATACTTCTGAATCGATGGAACCTCGGCAGAAATTATCTGATAGTGAAAAACCAATTTTTTTTGGGACAAATGTAAATATAAAAAGAAACCCTATAGATTTTTTGGCTGAATCGAAGCATTGTCTAACGAATATTTTGACGGAGATTGAAAATGTAGATTTTGTAAATAGTAAGGGGACAAATGATTCACTGCATGATTCAAAATCCGAATTGATAAAGTCCAAAAGTATTAAAGCTAAAAAGATTGAGTCTGAAAATTTGAAAGAAAGAGAGCGATTAAATATGGAAATAATAAAAAAGAAAGAGTTATTAGAATTAAAGGAAAAACTTAATAAAAAATTATCAGAAATCGAGATGAAAGAATCTATAAAAGAAACTCAATCAAAAAGTAAACTTTTCTTGCTCGAGAAGGATCTAATTTTGAAAACTAGAGAATGTAATCAAGCGAAAAATGATTTTTTTCACGTTCAAAAAGATTATGAAATCTTACAAAAAAATTATGAAAGGATTCAAAAAGATTTTAGGACTCAAAAAAAGATACATGAAAAAAAAGAAATTGATTTACTTCATCAATTAAATCAACAGATTAAAATACGAGGTTAGTTATGGCAGAACTCAATTTTTTTTTCTTTGTATATAAATTATTATTAGTTATATTTTTTAACAATTTTCATGAAATATATTTTGTCGATTTTCATTACTTATTTTTCACAAATTTTCATGAAATATATTTAATCAATTTTCATTACGTGTATTAATTCATTCTGATCAATAATAAATTAACTTAGAAAAAGAGGAGTCTAAGAAGGATTTTGAAAAACGGGATCGCGATGATGTTGTTGACGAAAATAATTCAAACGTTTCGAAAATAAAGAAATCTTCAGCATTACATTTATTAATAGAAGAACTTAAAAACGAAAATCAATTTCTTAAAGATGAAATTCAAAGAATTAGAAATAGTTCTCAGAATAGACGAACAAATGAAGAAGCATTGATATCTTGTCGTGAAGATAATAAGAATGGATTTGCTCTGAAACCTAAAATTTTAAAAAGTCTCGAAGTCAAATTAGATGAGGTAAGAAGAAAAAAATTTTTTTGAAATTTTTTTCAGATAAATACAAAATCTAATGATGAAGGTTTCTTAAATTCCGACAATAAATTCATAGCTCATATAAACAATAGATCAGTAAGTTATTTCAATGAAATTTTTATTTTAAGTTTACGCTTCCAGCCAAAGTCTCTCATAATTTAACAAGTTTGGAATCTGAATTAGAACGTTATAAAACTGCTTTAGGGTCTCAAGAACACGAAGTTATAATGCTTATGTCAGAAATAAAAATTTTAACTAAAGAATCTAATGAGTATAAAGAAAAAGTCGAAAAATTAGATGCTCAAACATCTCATTCAAAACGTATGAATGTCACAATGACCGGAGTACGTGAAAATAAGGCAAAGAATAATACTAAAATAAACAATGTAAAAAAATACGATGAAATTGATCATAATCAACAAAGAAATCATCAAGTATCAAAAGAGTCCGAATCAGAGATAGTGGATGAAAAGAGTATTGCTCAATTGAAATTTAATTTACCAACAAATGATCAAAATGAATTAATAAATAAAAATATAAAAATTAAAAGTGAGTAAATAATAATATATTTTTTTTTTTTACAGTGAAAATTCCTGCACAACATCCGCCTAATAAAACTCATGAAAATAAAAGAGCATTGCAACGTCGACCGACTGGTTATGTCATGCCAAAATTTTCTTCACAGCCAAAATTGGAAACATTTAATGAAGAAGAAAAAAAAGTCGTCATTAAGAAAAATGTTGAACAAAAATTGAAATTTAGTAAAGATGATATGATGAAAAAAAAATTGATTTTAGTTAAAAAATCATCAATAGAAAAAACACTTCCAAAAAATGTAAAAGAATTATTTCCAATTTTTGAGGATGTAAGTATTTTTTTTTCATAATCATAATTAGATCGAAATGCGATATATATCAACGGATAGTCAGACTCGCGCGAAATTATTTCATAGTCTTGTAATTCAATTACAGAAAGCACAACAAACAATGGAAAATTTGTTACATGAAAAAGAAATGTTTAAACGTTTTGAAGGGTCTACACAAAAATCTTTAATTCAAGAATATGAATCTTTAAAAATAAAATATCATGATCTCAAATCTGATAATGCTATAATTATTAAAAAATATTGGAATCTTGAAGAATTATTAATCGAAATTAAAAAACGACTCGAAAAATCATTGAATAATTCTCCAGATTTATTATATCATGAAATTCAAAAAATTTTAACTCTTCTTGTATCAGGGGGATTTACAAAATCAACAGAGGATATTAATGAACTTATTCGTCAATTATCTCTCGCATCACCACCAAAAATTTCAGCAGCTATTCATTCACGTTTACCTAGAACATCTAATAGTATATCATTTTTAAGATCATCTAATCAAGAAACTAGACCTAGAAGTCAAAGTACAAATACACTTATTCAGACATCCACTGAATCTTCTTTTTCTTGAAATTTTATTAAAATTCTTTATTATCAAAAATTATAGATTAAAATTTTCAATTTTTACAGTCATTTTTTAAAAAGTCTTTTTAACAATTATTTTGTTTGAAAAAAAAAAATTTTTTTTATTTAGTTAAGCTCGAGAATGACGATCATTTGCTGCTAATAATCCCTCTGTAACAGCAAGTCTTTCATGCCATAAAAATAAATCCTTCGAAACAGCATCATTAAGAATTCTTTTTGAAAATCTGAAAAACAAATTTTTTAATAATATTTTCAAAACATTTTTGACTTACTCGTGTATTTTGGTAAAAAGTGACCTATCATGTTCATCGATTAAACTTAAATTCATTCTTGTCCCAAACTTTGAGAGAATATATTCAAAATTACTCACTTGTATTATAGCTGCAATACAATCAAGTCTATAAAACATTTCCGTTAAATCTTGATAGCTCGATTCACAATTGTTTATCAATTGATTCATATGATATTGTTCAGCTTCAGGTAATATCATATGTCTAAATATTAATCTTATATTGCATGATAATTCCTGCAAAAAAAATTTCATAATAAAAAAAAGTTATTAAAAACGTACGTGCCAATCAAGCTGAGATCTTTCACCAATCAAAATGGATGAAACATCTTCGATCATTTGTGAGGGTGCACGATCTCCGATTGTTTGTACAACAAAACTTATAAGATGTTCCAAAGCTGGAAATACAATACCACAACGGAGTACACCAGTTAAAATCTAAAAATTGATTTGAAAACAAATAATTACCGTTGTCAATAATCGACGATCTATACCAAATCTTCGCCGCTGGATATCTTGTCCAGAACTTAACGAAATATTTTCGACTCCTCCTCCACTATCTGCTTCTGGTGTTGCTACTGTTAATATTGCTGCTGCTTGTTGTTGTTGATTTATTGAATAATTATCATTTGATTTTACAAATTCTGAAGTAGTTTCATTAGTGGTTCGGCTTTTGACATAGGATATTTTACTTTTTATTTTTTCTGTTTCATCATCTATAAATTCTCCTTTCTCATGAAATGTCGTTTTATCATGATTTTGTTTTTTGCATTCGGACGAAACTATTATTCCATGAGTAAGTACGCTATGTCGAAATGCTTCTGACAATTTTGTCAATAATTGTTTTCTTTCAACAATACGTGGCATTAATAAATTTGAGTGTTCCACCTTAAAATAAATAGTAAAAAATAATCGTTATGTACAAGTGATTCGAACAATTTAAAATAATTTAGTTAAAAACAATTAATAAATATAAATGATAATATTAATAATAGATATATATAAATATAATATTTTTAAACAATAAATATATTCAATCATGATGAATAATTTGAATAATGCACAATAATGATAATGCTAATATAATCAACGGATAATATTCTATTAATACAAATTAATGCTATTTTTATATAAATAGTATGTTAATTATGATAAGAATTCTTAATGAAAAATTTATATAATTATTATTATAAACAATTTAAATTAATAATATAACTAGTAAATGTTATTAATATAAATAATTTACAATTTATATACTTTATTACTTACGTCAGGATCAGGGCTTAGAACTCGAGATAAGGCACGAATAAATTTATAAGTTATCGGGCGTAAATTAACCAAGCATTTTCTTAATTCGCGTAATAATGAATTACGTAATAAGACAGTATTTCCTTGTGATGATAAATTACAAGGGGGAGCCATAAGCTTTAATTGTTGTATGATAAATCCCAATGTCAATACATTTTGTTGCTGTTGATTGTAATCAATAAAAGAACTGTCATTTATTATGGTTTGATTCAGTAGAGTCGTTGAATTTTCTAATATACTGCTTCGTGATGATGTCTCAAATTCATCGGTATCTATAGGAGATGAAGATAGAGAAGATTTTCTTCGTCTTCTTTTTGAGATTGTTGAAATCTCTGCGATATCACCATCGGGTTGTCGCCTCTTAGAACGTTTTAAACGACGTCCACTACGTATACTTGATTGTATTATAGGAAAAGAGAGACCTGAAAAAAAAAACTAGAAAAAAGAAAAAAAAAATTATGATAACTTACTTATAAAAATCATGCCTAAAACAAAATCAACAGCTTTGGTTGAAGTCGAAACTTTTGTTATCATATCTGTTTCACTTAAAGAAGCTTGTAAGCTCACAAATACTAAAATTTTATATTTTAACTCAAGAACTTACATTCAGAAAGTAATAACAAATATGGAGGATGAGATAAAATAAAACTAATTGTAGCAAAATCTTCTGTTGACTTGAAAAAAAATATTAATATTTTTTTCCATTTACCGTAACTTTCAAATTTATTAGTCCTCCTAATTTTCCTCCAATTAATTCTTGATAACGTAGTGTACCGAAATCATTTATTTCTTCTGTTATTGCTGATAGAGATTCCATGACAGTTATTATTGCGTGTCCCAAAGGGTCTAATTCTGATTGAAAAAAATGTTTTGCAAATTTAATTCAATTTAAATTATATAAATTATTAACATTCATAAATATTTCACAAAATAGTCAATAAGTTTATAAAATTATTTATTTAATTAATGTTATAATTATCATTAAATATATTTGATAAATATAATTTATGAATAGATACAATAATGATAATTAAATCTACACATGAAAACAATATTTAAATATTTATTATTAAAACAACATTAATTATTTATTGTTGCTAGAATTATATTATAATTTTCAGATAAATCTCTAAAATAATAATGAGTAAATAGATATAGTCATAAATATTGAATATATGAAAATAATATCAAATCAATTTAAAAAAAAAAAAAAATTTTTTTACTTAATTATTAAATATTTATAATTAACGTAATTTACAAATAAAATAACAATTATTGAGTTTTTTGAAAAAAGTAAAAATTTATTGAATTATGAAATAAAGATCATTTACCTGCTGGCTTAAGTATATTCTCCTTTGCTGACATCATTAGAACTTCAACTCTTAATGAAGGTATTCTCGATTCGGGTTCTCTCTTCTTTGATTGTGGAGCAGTTATAAACGTTGAAAGGAAATCAGTTAGCTCTTCAGGCTGTTCGGCAGTATTTCTAGAATGCGCTTGTAGCGACGGCAAAAATGAGCAGACGTATGCATCCTCGATGACAGCGCAGAAAAATGCATACGCATAAGAAGAACTGGAGGAAAAACAATACATTTATTAGCTGCTGCTACTGCCTCTGCTGAGGCTTAGTTGAGCTACGGTTCAAAAAGAAGAAAACAGATAAAGACAAATATTATGAAGGAAGAGGAAAACAGATAGAGAATAATATTATGAAGCTGGATGTATACCTTGTGACAATAGTCGTAAGACTTTTGAGCTCTTCATTGCCGGTGTGTGTACTCGAATCGTCTTCAGGTGGCTGTAGGCTGACCTTGTGAATTCGTAATATGGCAGGGATTAGATACTTTAGGAGAACCTGGAGTAGCCAGTGCGGAGCGATTGGCCAGAACAAGGACCGGAACGAGACGGAGCCAAGCTGGTGAAAAAATAAGGGAAACACGAATACTAACTCATGTAAAGCAAACGTCTCCACGAGACCGAATAGACATTTTTCCACAGCGTTGAATAATGGCGTGGAAAAACCCTTAAGCTAATACTAGAGGCTGTCGTACAAGATTACACATTTTGAAAAAAAATCTCACCAAACTGCAAAATTGCTCGAGCTCCTTATCATCGTTTGCCAGTTGAACGATTGACATAAGAACAGCTGTTTCTCTCGATCCGTGAACTTCTTGCACAATGTGCGGGGCTGTTACAGGCATCCATGAACGCAAACTTTTAGCGCCTATTGAGTCATCTATTGGGGGGAGAGTGTCAATTGTCGATGTCATTCGGCGCCGCTGTTGCGCGCGAAAGTAGCTGCTTAACAGTGCTACGGCACTTGGTCTTAAAGAAGGAACTTTTAAAGCGTATGCAGCATCTTGTATGGCCGGGAACAATCTGTTCATATAAATTCGTTCACAATTTAATATGTCGTACCTTTCTGCAATAAGCATTTCTTCGCCACTCTGAGAGTCAGTATCCAATACTGTTTGGATTCGAACTAAAAGCTGCGATTGAAGAACTTCAAGCAAGTCTGCGTAAACCACATGCCGTTTGTGCCCCATGACGTCAAGGAATTCGCAACATGCTCGAGTCGCCTGAGAAAAAAAAGTCGAACAGTTTGCTGTAAAGATTTCGAAATTGAAGCACTGACCGGTGAAGAAAACGTTTGCCGTGCACTCCAGCGCTTCAAGGCATCTTTTTCAGGTAGACCACCCTCCTCACATCCTGAAACAAATAAAAAAATTATATGAAAGATGGGCCGGAAGCCAAACTCACGCTTTAAATACTGCTTTAAGGCACGCCGTGCATTTTCGCCGACAACTGGCATAGTATTTGGCTTGAAACTTTAATGAAATAAAAAAATGAAATGTTTCAAAACAGAATAGGAAATTTCCAGAGGCAAATCACGATTTAGCTACTGCAGAATTGTACATTATTGCTTATTGAGATGCGCGCTTTTAGCCGTAAGACTTATTAAGAATTCTTTTTTTCTTATCAAGAATTTTATTATGATACTTTATAGGCACACAATATCAAACCACCCTTAAATTTTCGCAATCTGAGCATAGCTTTTGCCAATGGTGCGGTCTGATTTGGGACGAGGTTCACTCTTAAAACAAATCTAAATTTGTAGGCTTTTACTGTATGATAAAAACATGTTTTACGAACCCTCTCACATTTGATTTGTAAAAAAGTCCACATGCAAAAAGATACAAATAATTGAGGTATTCGCTGTCATGGGGTGCTTTGTTGCTGTGCCGCAAGATAAGTTTGCAATCATAGAAAAGTTTGGCAAATTTGAGAGAATTGCTAATCCTGGATTCACATGTCTGCCAATACCGGGTATTTGGTACGTGATTTACAAATTAAGCGTCCGAACTGCAATTGAATGCTTTCAGGACAGTTTCTGGTACTATGACAACTCGAGTCAATCAAATCCTTGTAACCGTTGAAACCAAAACAAAAGATAACGTTTTCGTTAAAGTTACAGTTGCAGTGCAATTCAAAGTGATTCTTGAATCTCAAGCGGAATATGACGGTCAGTGCTTATAGCATGTATATGATTAGATAGCATTCTATAAACTCGCAAATCCGGCACATCAGTGAGGCATGATGCTTTATTCTCAATGTATGACATACTAGAATTCATTCATATGTTGAGGATGTTGTACGAGCTGCCGTACCATCAATTGAGATTGATCGTGTGTATGTTGAGAAAAAACATATAGCTGAAAGTATTTATGAAAGACTTAGAGAGGTAATAGTGTTCAAAAAAATTTCCCTTCGACCTATCAAAG
The DNA here is from genome assembly GCA_030522725.1 of Ichneumoninae sp. B BG-2022a. NCBI lineage: Eukaryota > Metazoa > Arthropoda > Insecta > Hymenoptera > Ichneumonidae > Ichneumoninae sp. B BG-2022a. The sequence goes on from JAPYZD010000736.1 coordinate 13,378, forward strand.
GCGATGAAATCCTTCGGATATCAAATTATTGCGACATTAGTAACAGATATAGAACCAGATACTCGTGTTAAATTTGAAATGAATGAAGTAAGTATTTGAATGATAGGTACAACTACATCTAGATAAATGTTAACCGACGCATGCGTGTTGCAAATGAAGAAGTAGCAGAAGCGGCAAAAATAATGCAGGTTAAAAATGCTGAAGCTCAAGCAGATGCAGCATTTTATGCAGTAAGTGTAAAAAGAAAAAAAAAAAAAAAATAGGGTGAAGGTATAGCCCGTCAAAGACAAGCTATAGTTGAGGGAATGAAGGAATCCATTGATTCTGTTTCTAATCTGATTGATGGTATCAATAAAAAGGTTAGAAATTTTTTTAAATAAATTTTTAAATTTAAAAAAATTTTTTTAAAATTAGTTTTTTTTTAAATTATTATTATTGATTTTCTTAGGATGTAATGGATTTAATGCTAATTACACAATATTTTGAAACACTTAGAGACATAACAAGTGGACAAGTACGTTTCAAATAATTAAAATTTTTGAATTGTAGAAATCTTCGGTTATCTTTTCTCCGAAAAAAAAAAAATAAAAAATAATTACAAATTTTCATTACAATATTTTACACCTTTATTATTAAATTATTCTAAATGATGTACTTGCTGTTTTTATTGTGTACCTGATGCCGAAAATAAGCCGACAGGGGATTTTACGACAAGCTAGAGCTACTGCAGAACCTTACTCAGATATAACCTTAGAATTGAGCAAACACAAAGAGGAAAAAAAAAAAATTTTTAAAAAAAATAATGTCGTTATTCCTTTAGTTAAACAATTACAGCTAATAAATGCTGAAAAAAATTTGCCCTTAGAAAATAAAATCTTATCACGTGGTCAACGTAAAAGACAAATTAAAAAAGATAAAATTGAAAGAAAAAATAATTTTGTTGAATTTATAAAAAAAATTAAAAATTCTCAAAAAACAATAAAAGATAAGGTAAATTTTTTGAAAATTCTATTATTTAATTCAGAAATCAAAAATTAGATCATCAAACATTATTGGGACGTCGACTAATACAGGGACATCAAAGAGTACTGGAACAAAAAAACGTAAGCTTGTTATATTTTATAAGAATTATTTATAGGAATTGGTAGTAAAAAAAATTTAAAAGAAATTCAATCAGAAATAAATAATTATCAAGCTGTCTTGAATACACCTGAATTTAATTCGAACCCCATTGAAATGATTAAAAAACATATAGAAAAAAATTTATAAAAAAAAGAATTTTTTAAATTTAAATTCTTGACACAATGTCTTTTTTTGCGAATATTCTTAGAAATTTTCGACGATCAATCACTAGTTGAACACAAATTTTCTTAAACCTATTTGAATTTCTTTTTATTAAAATTTTTTTTCATTTATGCACTTGGAAATATTATAACTCGAATTTAAGCATAAAAGCAACGACTGAGCAAGTTTCAATTTTTGAGTAATTAAGTGTCTATTACAATTCATAAAAAAATTCAATGAAGGTAGAATTGAAATCAGAAATTTCAAAAATCTTTTAGTTTAGAACTCGATTCAACTTGAAAATTTAAGATTATGGAGCTCAACTACTATGAAATAATTTCTCATTAAATATTCTGTAAAATTGACTTATTAATTACTTTTTTCAGTTAAGTTTACAATTGTTTTGTTTATATATTTTTTTGGATTTTTTATTTCATCTTTATTTTTCTTCATATAATTTTAATTACCGTCAAATTTTTTTATATGGTTTTTTGTTATATAGTTTCAAATTTAAATATTAATTTTATGCAAAACATGATTCAAGCCATCGGAATCTATATCAATACATTTAGAAGTAATATTTCATTGATGAAATGATTAATTGAATTTTAATTGTTTTAATAATAGTTTAAAAGGTAGCAGTTGAATAATATTTTTCTATTACAATTTTTTTTCTTGATTGAAAAAAAAACAAACCTGATTGTCTGTTAGCTCAGTCAAAATAGTAGTCATGAGGTTTACTAATGCGTATGCAGAGGATGACTTTGAGAGTCTATCGTCAGAGTCATCTTCTGTTCCTGAATCTAGTAGAAAATTTAGTCGGTCCAGAATGAGGCAAAATTCTGGTGGCATATCAGCTCCATCGGAACCGTCTCATCAAGTCAATGATAATAATAATAATAATGATAATAATGATAGTAAACCTCCTACTGGAAGCAGTAGTTCAATATTCTCTGCCCTTGTGAGACCCATTAATGAGATTTCATATCAACCTCTCGAAGCACGTGAGAGACCAATTTCTGTTGTTGTTATTGATGACGAGATGGAGTTTCTACAAGATGATGAGATATCATCTAATGATGTTTCACGATCAGATTCTCAAAAAAAATCTACTATAAGTGTTCAGAATATAAAAAAGAAAAAAAATAAAATTTTTAATTTTTTTTCGAGCTCTCATAACCCAGACGCTTCAGAGACATCGAACACGCGAAGGCGGTACAGTCGAATACAAGAAGTGTCTGAACAGTCGGAACCATCTTCTCATCTAACAGTTCAACAACAACAAACTGAAATTGTGCGTCATTATCGTACACAGAAACGAGATGGCAATAGAAGCGATGTTGAATTGTCGGCCCTGTCTTCCCAGCAGGAACATCAAGCTATACCAACAAATTCCGTTGAAATATTAACAACCCCAGAAACTATTCAAAATCCCGCTGCTTTTTTTATGGAACCCCTTGAAAGTGGACCCACGGTAACAGATAATCAATCCTTAGGCTGGCTTAGTAGATTTAGACGTCTAGGTTTCATGCGATTACCGCAGAGTCTTATAAATAATAATGCTGTAGCTACAACAACAACGACTACTAATTCAATCCCTTCACAACTTATAGGACGATCAGATTATGAACTTCCCTCCCCAACCAGAGGTGAAGAAACTTTTTCAAGTCCAGGAGAGTTAGAATCTTCTCCCGATGTTGAATCTAATAATACTGGAGCACCCCCGAATAGGCTTTCAGCAAGATTAGCTAGCCGAGGCGTTGAATGGTTTGTCGCTCTACGACAACGTGGTGCAGATTTACGCAATTCTATTATGAATAGGCTCCAGCAGCCCACTCAAGAGCAACAATATGAGAACACAACAGAAGTTGCTGATGACCCTACATATCAGCAACTCATTTTTATAGGTGGCTTGGTATTGGGCCCAATGCTTTTTGCTCTTGGTAAGTTAAGATAAATAACTGAGCGTCGAAGATCAGGTGCTTTCCTCTACTTTGTTACGCCAAGAGAACATAAAAGAACAAGAATGGTATGTTGTAAAGTCAATATATGATTATAGTGGGGTTTTCTAAATCTAATCGCAACAAGTTTATGCATATTAATTATGATTGCATATTCTTATAATGAGCCACCTGCTACAATGTAAGTTTATGATTATATAAAAATCAAAATAAGGTCTGAGCGTATTGAGAGATATGGTCCATTTGAACATCATGGCAATGAATCCTCTTCTTTTTATAATTTAAATTATTCCGGTTCGATAAATATTTTTAAATTTAATGAATGGTCCAAGGGTGGGTCTCAAAAAATAGAATTTATCTTGCAGTTCCTAGTATTGAATGGTCATTTAATGAATCAACTTCATGGAATTCTCCATCAAGATCTTCTAATTATGGGAGGTAAAAACTATTTTTTTTTTTTTAATTTTTCTCCTTTTTTAGAATAAATTTAACAAAGTCAACAAGGCTTCCCAATAGTCCAGATTTTGACGAAACGATTAATGATCCATTATTATTAGATCCTGGCTGGGTATTAGGTCCTTTAAACACGTCTATTGATAACTCAAAATTTTTTTGGTCAGATATTTTGCAGAATTTTTAAAAATTTTAAAAAAAAAATTTTGAATATTATAATACAAATTTCAGGAGTGAAGAAGTTCAGCTGAATGGACGTATACTTTCAACAGTAGAATTTTGTTGGGGAGGACAACCTACACTTTCAAGTATAAGAAGTATAACATCTACTTATTCTAATTTAACAAACACATTACCATTACAACGAGTTATTTTTACTGAAGATAGAAGTTCACCCATATTTATGGGTGATGATATTCCTAGTGATTTTTTGGGTTTAGGAGTACGTTGTTTGGTTCCCAAAAAAGAACAAAATAAAAGTTATTGGACATTTGTTTGGAAAAGTGATCCGAATTTTTATTCAATTGAAAAAATTTATCAAATTTTATTATTTAAAACATTTAAAGTAAGATATTTTCTTTAATTATTTTTTTTTACTATTATTTTTCCAGAATAAAAAAATTCAATCCGATGATTCCTTATTTTGGTCATGTCGGGCAGTTTTGATAGATACATCAATAGTCCCAAAAAAAAACTGGGTCACAATACGTTCTGTTAATTTTCGTTCTTTGCCTTGAAAAAAAAATGCCACATGTACGAACAAAAAAATTTATTGAATTACACCGAAAAAAACCCGTACATTATACACTTAATTGGGGTCCACCATATAAACGTTGGGACATTATAAAGTAAGAGAAAAAAAAAAAAAATTATAAAGATGGTATTTAGATAAATTGATTATTAAAGAACGATTAAATATAACATTAACTCAATGTAAAGAATTACAAGGTTATGCTGAGAAATTAATAGAAGAAGCAAAAAATGGTGAATTATTTTTTTTATAAATTCTATAGAAAATCTTCGTAGTACAAGATTAGTCGAATCTCAACTCGTATCTCCCGCTGCGAGAAAAAAACTATATGAAGTTTTAGTTCCACGTTATGGTCAAAGACATGGTCATGTTACACGTGTTGTCAATCAATGGACTTTCCGTCCACAAGATGGTGCAAAAATGGGATATCTCGAATTTGTTGATAGGTAATTGATTAGAAATTAAAAAAACAAATTTTTTCTTTTTTAATAAAATTTTCAGGCCCGAGGAAATACGACCCGCTAAGCCTGTAGGTTATGATAAACGTCTTTATCTTTATGATATAATGACAAATGGAACAAGAAGAGATCGTAGAAAATATTTCAATGTAAATTTTTTATCGAAAATTTTTTTTCTTAGCAAGCAGTATTAGAATCAATAATAGATGAAAATGGGACAATTATTTCAAAAGATAAAATAACACCCGATATTGATTATTTAGTAGGTTTATTAAAAAAGAATTTACCTTCTTACAGTGGCAGCTTGATACACCAGAGACCATTAGTGATTACGGAATACCTACTGCAAAATTTGATGAAGGAAATCTTATCATCAAAGAATCATCTTTATCAGAAACCTCTATTGAATTTGTTAATGATATGAATTCAACATCCTTAAATAATGATAGAATGTGGAAAAGAGGACGTTGGAGTTTTGAACCATTTCGTACAACTTTACCGCCTCCTAAGGAGAATAGGTTTCCAATATTAATGAGAAGAAAACAACCAGCCGGAAGGAAATAAAAATAATAATTTTTTTGTTGAAAAATTTTTTATATGGATTTTAGATTTGTGATATAGGAACAGTTTGTAATGGAAAGTTTAGATGCCAGAGGGGAATTATTACGAGGAAAAATACCAATAATAATAAATATCGATGATACAGAAATTGGCATCGCGAAAAAACCTGAAACTTATCTTGTAAGAATTTTAAAAAAAAAAATTTTTTTTTTTCGAAAGGGTTTTTTTCCACGTGTAGCTTCACTTAATCATATATTACCTTTTGTTCGTTCACATTTTTGTTCACACTTGGTACCACAATACACTCGAACTCCAAAACCATGGTTTGATCATGAAGGAACACCACTTGTTTGGTTAGTTTTTTTTTTCTACCAAATTATTTTTTGAAAAAATTATATTAAGGATATTATTTTTTTTTTAATAATTTTTTTGAAAGGCATTATTCCTTGGGCGTGCTTTACGATATGTGTTCAATTTCAAGAAATTTGCCTTTTCGAATGACAGTTCATTTTATGACAACTCCAAAATTTTATTCAAATGATCTTAATTCGATAATAATACCCGAGGTTATTAATCAATAATTAAATTGAGTCTTCAGTACAAAATTTTTCGACAATTTTATTTTGATCTAATGAAACAGGTTTTTTCCAATTTAAAAAAAAATTTTATTGCAGGCTTTATGGGTATATCATGGTCATGCTAAAGCCTTTGGAAATTTAAATTATAGTATGCACTAATAATATTTGATTAATTAAAAAAAGATTCCCAGGCAAATCTTTCTGAAGTCTTAAAAAATCTTGATATAAATGTAGTAAATCAGATGTGGCAACGAGCCCTTTTAGGTGACTCTAAATTACTTAAGTAATAAATTTGGTTCTTAACTTCTCTAGAAAAATCCTAATTCGAATTCATTTAGCTGGAAGTATTAACACGCATTTATGTATTAGTTCAATAGTGTCCGATAATCATCAAAATGAACTAGGAAAAATGAAGAAATTAACTACATTATATGAATGGCTACAAAAACAACTTCCCATTAACATTAATTTAAGCCAAATTGAGGTTTGTTCAAATAATCTCAAATCATTATCATAGATATTTGTGCAAGGAGTGCGTATTCGCAATTTTGAGACACCGATGATTTGGCTTTCTTCGGTGGCCAGCGATCTTGATGGAATACTTCATACTAATATAAGGTAATATTGAAATTTTTACTTGGAAATTAATCAGAATACCAATATATGAGAATCAAAATGTTCTGTAAGCAGTTGAATTAATTTGTGCACTTTAGAACTCCCTCACTACAAACAAAAATGAATCTACAAACAAATATAAATCATCAAACAACATCAAACGAAATTCACGAATCATGCGAAATTTTGGAGGACAAAGGTATAGCTGGCATACTTCAATCCTCAAAAGTGCGCCAAATTTCAAAAAATAAATTCAAAATTAAAAATATTTATTCTTCAAAAGTGCGAGCAATTCTAAGAAATAAATTAAAAATGAATTTCTATTATAATAAAAATCTATCAAGCAATTTCTTCATTTCTCCCATAGATTTTCACGTAATTTATCATCTTCGAAAAATTTTAAAAACAACGAACATGCAAAAGACATGATAGTTGATAATCTTTTATTTCTGAATCATATTTACCAATTGATATACCGTCTATCACAATAGTCTGAGCATCAGGAATCTGTTGGAAACAATCAGCAGAATTGTTCATTTTATTTTTTATAAGGGGTTTCATCTTCATTAGGTGGAGGTAATGGTGATGTAGTATTTCTTTGAAGACTCATGTCTGTCGTGAATTGTTGTGGCATGGTAGATGTTGGTATAGAATCACTTGAAAAAGATTTTGTAAAATCTTCCAATGATAAAAGATTTGAGTTAATAATATCATTTTTTGTGATATTTACAGAGGATGTTATTTGAGCGTTTTGATCTGCATTTGGCCAGAACGCAAATGAAGGTTCATCCATCTCAAAAATTGATTCTTTCGTAAAAGCATTCGTTTCAATTTCAAAAAATTTTTCATGTTTAATTTTTGATTTAATTATTTTATTTCGTTTTATTGATTTTTTTTTCACGGTCTCTAGTGGAGTATCAAGATCACTCTGGAAAAAAAATAAAAAAAAAGAAACTCACTCGTAAAATTTGATTACGTGTAAAAGCATTATTCATTCTTTTTAGAGCTTCCTATTAAAAATTTTAGTTTTTAAAAATGCTTACTTGTGGAATTAATATTTCAGAATTATTTAAAATATCTAAAATATTTTTTGCATCAGGACGATCATCTGGATTTGGTGATAAACACCAAAAAACTAATTTTATCATTTTAATAGAAGGATATTCAATAATCTCAATTGGTATTTCAATTTTTGAATTAATTATAGCTAAAGCAGAACCATCATTAAATGGATGTTTTCCAAATAATAAAATATATATTACACAACCAAACATCTAAAATCGAATTTTTAATTTTTTTTTTACCCATATATCAGACTTCGTGCCAATATAATTATTTTCAAATAAATCAATCATTTCAGGTGGTCTAATATTTATTAATTTATTCTATATATACCTATATAAATACGTTGTTGTTTTGGTAATATGTTCTTCTAATTGATTTCGAGAAATATTTCTAAAAATATAATTTATAAAAAAAACATACTTTGTATTATTTATATTACTACATGATGATCCAAAATCGCAAAGTTTAAATAAACCATTTTTACCGAGTAAAATATTTTCCAACTAAATATTTAATTTTTTTAAATAATAAAATAAATTTTCTTATATAATAATATTTTTAAATAAAATTTTAGAAAATAGTAATTCTTAAAAATTAAATAAACATACTTTAATATCTCTATGAATAATTGAAGGATTTTGTGAATGCAAATAAAATAAAGCCCTATTATATAAAGAAGACTTTTTAAATTTTTTTTTACATTGAAATATCTTTAATTATATTACAAATTAAACTTTCATCAAATATTATTTTATTCTGTATCATACTTAGAAGAGAACCACCTAATTTATTTTATTTCAGAGTTATCTTTTACCGTTACAAAATTCTAGTAATAAATATGCTTTACGTTGAATAACTAAAAAAAAAAATAAAATTTAATTAATAAACGAACCAGTAAAACCAAAACATTCTACTATATTTGGATGAGATGATAATTCTATCTAATAAATAAATTTTGAATTAGTTTTTTTTATTTACATGCATTTTTCCTTCATACATTGCTTGTTCTAAGCTTTCTTTATTATAGCATGAGATTATTTTTAGGGCAAATTTTTCTTGTGTTAACAAATCAATTGCTAAATGAACATAACCTGAACCTCCTATACTCAATAAATTATTTTTTTTATTCTACCTTCCTCGAGTTGTTTGATGATTTGATATTTTCGTCCATTAAAGCTTATCATTATGAGAATCTCATTTACTAGTCGCCTGCGGATAGCGGCGGATACTTATTTAAGCAAGTGGAGCTATTAAAAAAGTAAATATCATCTCAAAACAGTCACAGATTCAAACAACACATTGGTGGTGCAATTTGTACATCTTACAGTCTTGCGCAACCTCGTATTTCTTAATTAAATGTGGTTTCATGAATTAGTTTTCTCAAAGCAGAGCAAGATGTATTCACATAATGGACGACCAACAACAGGATGTGTGCCTACTTGGTGAATTCTATTTGCCTAACAAATTTGGCAGATGGAGGAAACAGCCAGGGGGAGTCCATGGCGATGTCACAGCTGCGGCGCAAATGGGAGAGATGCTCTGAATTACAATACAGAGAGCGAGCCAATATGTCAAATCTGTCAGATTCCAGGATTTGTAGAAATGATAGACCAAGAATCTTTACTAGTTCCTGCTCAACTGCCTTCTAATCAAAGAAGTAATGAAAGAAGTGAGCGGCGGCGCCTATGGCGTCCTCAGCAGCAACAGCAAAGAAGTTCAGATTCCTCATCTTCCTCTTCCTCTCGTGCGAGTGTATTCTCTTTTCCAGTGTATCGAGGATTCAATGTGCACTTTGATCAAGATGGCACCACAACATGTCATTCTGGAGTGGCGCATCTTCAATCATCACTCATTATGTTCCCGCATACACAACAAGGAGGCGGTGGTGGTGGTATTGAGAATGCCATGCGGTAACTCTATCTATGAATAAGCTGTTTTTTTTTTAGAACATTGCTGGAGTCACTTTTAGCCGGCCACGCTTCATTTGATAGTATTGTTCAACGCATCATGGATCAGGATACAAAGTGAGTAGCAGGATGGATATTCAAGGTTTGATATCACTTCAGCTCATATGGACCTCCACCCGCTTCTGTTAGTGTTGTTACTAGTTTACCCGAAGAAGTAATTACAGCTGAATGCGTTGGTAAGCATCGTAATTATTTTCAATTATCAAGATGGAGACTGTGCGATTTGTCAAGAAGATTTTGTCACAGGAGATATTGTTAAACGTCTTGTAATGAATGATGATGAGTGTCCGCACAAATTCCATGCATTTTGTATTCTGCCTTGGCTGCAACAAGTAATTTCAGTTATTTTTTTTTATTATTGCAGCATAATTCGTGCCCTGTGTGCCGTTTTGAGCTTCCTACTGACGATGAAGACTATGAAAGACGGAAAAGGGAAGTTCGCGAAAGAGTTTTAGGTGAAATTACGCGTCAACAACACTCAGAAGAGCAACCACAACAAACCTCTATTAATGATTCAACAACTCCCGCAGCACCATAATTCTTCGGCGATTCAAATCAAGTATTCATTAAATGCTTAATGTTGTCTTTTTCAATACAAAACAATTTCATTTTTAACGATATCGCCAATTGCGCACAAATGTAATACCATAAAAAATGCATATTGGATGACGACTTGATGTTATCTATTCAAAAATTTATTTATAATCAAAGTGATATGTATACAGTAACTAGCTATCAAGCAACTCTCATACAATAGTGGGCCTAAATAAGGAACATAATTGTCTCCCTCAGTCCACACAAGTCCAGTTCTTAGAAAAAAATAGTGGCACATTTTGTTTCATTATGAAGAAAGTATTTGGCGGCAGCGGCCTCAGAAAGAGAATTCTTGGTTTTTATTAATCAAGTTTTAATCAAGAGAAAATGCGCAGCACAATGTCCGCAGGAAGGACTGATACACGGCGACTTTCGTCGAGAGATCACGCTTCCGAGTATCTATCAGAAGAGGATGCGGCAGCGCCTAAAGTACCAATGACATCTGAAAAAGATAAAATCTCTAAGTTTCTACTTCTAGTGGTTATGTTTTCTGCATTGACTGGGCTTTTAATGGGATTTGATCTTAGCATTATAGCCGTAGTACTAAATCCTATAAAAGAAGAATTTGGTCTTTGTCCTGACGGAAAATTTACATGTTTCAAAAGAGAACTCTTTGTTTCGATGATTGCACCCGGCGCACTTGTAAGTTGCTAGTTCTGTATAGGGATTGTTAGTCCATACTCTGTTTCGCTATAGATCGGTAGTCTTGGGGGCGGTTGGTTTGCCGATAAATATGGTAAGTTTTTTTTTATTCATGAAAAAATGTTCTTAGGACGAAGATGGACTCTTGCCATTAGTGACATAGCATTTATTGTCGGCAGTTTAATTTTTTATTTTTCGAGCTCTCTCATTGTAGGAATTACTTTTAAGATTGACAAAAATTAGGAGCTTCTATTAGCTCGTGCTGCAATAGGTATTGGAGTGGGGATTGGTTTCGTTGTATTCTCGACTTATGTGACTGAGATATCACCAGCACATATGAGAGGAAGATTAGTTGTTTGTCAAGAAATTGCTCAATGCATAGGTATGTATCAGTTGAATTTTTTCATTTTACTTTTTCAGGTGTTTTGTCAACTTTTATGGTAGCGAGTCTGGTTGGTGATTCTCATTGGCGAATTCTCTTGACTCTGGGTGGTTTTGCTGCTTTAGTGCAAGTATCATTAAGTATTAAACAATTCATATTTCTTTCAGTTGATTGGTATTGCATTTTTACCGGAGTCACCTCGATGGTTATTAATGCAGAATGACGTAGCTGGAGCCAAGATTGTTATGTCTAAACTTGGCATGAGGTCCTTTGGGCTCTTGAATGCTGATAATGAATTGACACGTATAGGAAGTGGTGTAGTAAAACATTCAACAAGACGGTTATTTTTTGAAAATAAAGGAGTTTTAGCAGTAGCATGTTTCGTTGGGATTGCTCAAAATATTCTATGCACAAATGCAGCTCTTTATTATTCAACTGATTTATTTCTTTTGGCGGGAGTATGTAAACCATACGCATATGGGATTGGTTTAGGTGTTATGAAGGTATCAAAATTCTTTTATTTTTATTTTTTCCACTTTAATTTTTAATTTTCAATTTTTTAATTAAGTTTTTTAAATTTAAATATTTTTTTTTTTAGCTAATTGGAACTCTTATTGTATATAACATGTGTGATTGGATTGGCAGAAAGCCTCTGCTATTATTTGGGACAATGGGACTGGCATTGGTCAATATAATATTAGCGGTAATTAATATTAGTTATATGTATCAATATAATTATTAATTTAAGCATATTTTTATGGATAATTAAAATTAATTATGAAATTATAAATTAATTATTGTCATCAATGTCAATATAATCATTATTATTATCTTTAATTTAATTATAGTTATGGCATTATTATTATTGATATAATTCTTATCTCTAATTATTATATTTATTTATAGTTATTTATATCATTATAATAATAATTATTGTTTATTTTCAATATGATAATTATAATTATCATTATAAATATTAATATCATTATTTAAACAATAATAATTATTACTTTTATTTATTATGATCGATGCAATCATTATAAATTTCAATTATTAATATGTTTGTCATTATTGAAATAATTATAGAATTCATTATTGTTAACTATTATTATTATTATTATTATTAATAGTATTAATATTATTATTATTATTATTATTATTATTATTAATATTAATATTATTATTATTATTATTATTATTAATATTAATATTATTATTATTATTATTATTATTAATATTATTATTATAGAAGTTGAGTAAAGTCATTACCACTATGATGAAGATTTCATTTATTTTATTTTTATTAATATAAAGTATTTAAGTATTAATTTCATAATCAATAATTTATAAAGTTAATGGTTATTTTTATTATTTTTATTTTTCAAGTGATTGAGTTTTCACTTCGTATAATAATCAATTATTATCAACATTAATGTTATAAATATATTATTGTTATAGATTGCATTTGGAATCTCACCATATAAGAATGATATACATGCAGCTGCTGCTTTTTGCGCATCTGCAGCTGGGGCTAATTTAGGACCAGCGGCTTTAGCTGGAGCACATTCCATCGTAATGTTGGTAGGATTATTCGGTCTAGTATTTTTCTGGGAGCTAAGTTGGGCTTCATTGATGTATGTTGTTGCTTCAGAGGTAAGTTCAAATAAAATAAATAATATGATTGATTTTAGATTATTCCCTCGGCTATAAGAGGTATAGGGATGGGACTTGTAGTTTTCTGTTTTTGGCTTTCTTTGTTTTTCAGTCAATTATTATTTGAATTCATGTTTCTTTTAGTATCAATATCAAGTAAGAAAGATTTTTTTTTATTTAATTATTTAGAAACATTTCTCGGACTTAGTTTTCTTTCAATAATTATAACATTAATAACTCAGTATGCAGTACCAGATATGACTGGTAAAACACTCGAAAATATTACACGATTAATGTCACAAAGTCGCATTATACAATCAGAAAGTAGTAGTGACATATCTGACTCTACTCCTATTTTGTCCGAACAAGGTTTGTTCATTTTTCTTTAAAAATTTTGCAGAGTCACCTTATACAAACAGGCTCTCATTAAGATCGGGAGATAGACTTAAAAATAAAAAAGAGGATAAGATTAATTTATTAAAATAGTAAATACTTTTTTTTTTTTTGTTAAAGCGGCAGACAATTTTTTTAACATGTTTTTATTATTTCTCAAAAATGATAAATTCTCAAATCATTCCTACAGCTTCTGAGATAAAACATCCATATTGTCGTTCTCAATATTTGGCACTTCAAGAAAAAATAAATGATACTTATTTAAAATCGAAATGTAAACTCTACACAGCAGGATATGCTGGTGAAGACGTATGGGATGAAGTATATAAAAAACCACACTTGAAAGGATTCAATGATAATTTGAATCATGACATAAAACAGGACTCGAAAAATGACCTCAACTATGACTCAAAAAATGGCATGGAAGATGATCCAAAAAATGATATGGTTGATGAGTTGAAGCTGACGAATAATAGAACAATCAAAGCGTTAAATGAACAATTAAATTTATTGAAAAATAATTCAAAAAATAAAATAAAACGAGAAAAATATATAAAAGATTCATCTAAACAAAAACAATTATGTATGACTCATGTAAGTTTAGAGTTTTTTTTTAATTTTTTAGCTTTTAGAATTACAATATCTTCGACAACGGTGTGGGGAATTGAATGTATGTAGATATAAAATAAAATATTGTTAGTCGGGAGCCAAACTGAAATTTACATGTTGGGACGATGATTTACAATGTGGATATACATTGTATAGAGAAATGCAGCGATTATTATTAGAAGCATGGCGTGAAAAAAATAAGGCAAGAAAAAAAAAAAAAAAAAATATTTTAGAATTCTATTAACGCAGAAAGACGAGGGCATGTTGAAGAAGAAGTAGCAAGATTAAAATCACATTTAGAACATGCAAAATTACGGCTTACCCAACTGCAAATTTTCAACGTTAGAAAAAAATTTGTTTTAAAAAAATTTGTTCTTAGACCACTCCTCAAGTAATTTATGTAAAAGAAGAAATCCCAAAATCAAATGCTTTTGAGAATAATTTTCACAATGCTCTTGAGGTAATGAAAATATTTATGAACTATTTTGTTTTTAGAGACTTATTGAAGAACAAGTAAGGATTTCTAAAAAAAATGGTTGAATTTCAGATGCATCGCGAAATTGATAATATTAAATCCGATGCATTACTTAGTGGCTTGAAACGTCGTTCTAATGATTTATTGAGTAAAGTTTATAACCTTACAACTGGAGAAAATTTATTGAAGGATCGTGTTGAAGAGCTTCAAATAATTATCGAAAGTTTGAAAATAGAATCAAAAAATCTTGCAGAAGATGCGAGAAAAGAAATAATAAAAATAAAAAAAGAAGGAGAAATGAATACGGGAATTCTTAAGGATTCTAATGACGAACTTAAAATAAAATCCGTAAAATTACAATCACAAATATCTCAAAATGAATCACGACTTCAAAATGCTGAAATGGAAATTAATAAAAAAAAAATAGAATTAGAAAATTTAAATCGAGAATCTTTGGAGAGTAAAACTATAATTTCACATTTAGAAAAAGAAATTGAACTTTTAAAGAACGAAATAACAAATACTCAATTAGACAAATCTCAAGCTATTAAAGATTTAGAAAAATATAAGAATGAACTTGAAAATTTCAAAAAATCACAATTTATGGAACAACACAAAATTAAAGCTGAAATTAAAAATTTAATTGAAGAAAATCGTGACAATGAAAAAGAAAAATTAAATTTTAAAAATAAATTGAATGATAAAGAATCAGAATTCTTAAACATGTCAGAAACCATAAATGACCTCAAAAAATCCTTAAAAAAATCGGAATCACTCGAATTAAAATTAAGACAAGAATTACAAGAGAGTATACCAAAAATATCGAAATCAGGTATTAAAAAAAAAAAAAAAAAAAAAAATATATTTTCTTCAGATCAAATAGTAAATTTTAAAATCAGAACAGTTAATATAAATATACCCTCAATTAAAAATATGACAAAAATCAATAATTATAAAACCTCGTTTATTAAATTTGGATAAAATTTCTATGCAAGTTACATTAAAGGGCCAATTATCACCACCAGTAAGAAAAAGCATTTCACCATTATTACCACAAATATCAATTAATTCTAAATTAACAGATTCACAAAGAAAATTATTGATTGGTAAAACAACATCAGAACTTTTGAAAAGAAAACCCACAGCTGATGAACTAGCTGCAGTAGCAGTATCAGGTGCTGAACAACAACGATCATTAAGCCCTTCACTTTCTCCAATATCAAAATGAGTTTCATATTAAAATTGATTTTTTTTTAAATAGAATTTTTTTTAAATTTTTGTTTTCAATTTATGTTATGAGTATAAGTTTGACTTGTAATAGCAATTCTAAATTCATGTTTCATTAAACTATAATACATACGATGAAAACAAGACAAAACTTCACATCCTGATTTTATCGTCTTTTTTGAATGTGGTACATAAACAATTAAAAATTCTTTATTCAATGGCTCAATATTTCCATTTTTTTTTAATTCATTAAAATAATTTGAATATGATGAATTATTTCTTGAATCAACTGTTATATTAGAATCAGAATCTTTAGAATCCAAGGATTTATCAGAAATTGAAGGAGAATCATTTAATTTAAGAGAATTGTTATCAAGATCGACTAATAATTTATTTAAAATAGAAGAATTACATGATTTTAAAGATGAATTATTTGAACTCAAAGAATTCTTGGATTTCAGAGGCTTATATAGAAAAATTTTACGACATAATTTTTCATGGTTCTGCAATAATTTTAATAAATATTTTTTTTTTACCTCAAGATTTAATTTTATTTCTTCATCATTTTGCAATGATTTTAAAAACAAGCTTATAAGCTCTTGCTTAAAAAAAAAATAATGAAAAAAAAATTAAAAAAAAAAATAATGAAAAAAAAATTAAAAAAAAAAATAATGAAAAAAAATAAAAAAAAAAAATAATGTAAAAATTTTCTTGAGATAAATTTCTTGCAATTCTTTAAACTTACATCACCCTCAAATTTATCTTCTAACGATGCTGATATCAACCAAATCAATTCGAAAGCTTCAAATGCTTGTATGATTAAACTTATACTTAATTCAATAGAGTCACAATGAAACGTCTCAAAATCATTACAATTATATAAATTCTTAATCTCCCATTGAATTACATATTTTGTATATAAAGATGATGTTAATAGATTAGAAATATAATTATTAAACATTTTTTGAACTGAAATTTGTAATGGTGGTGATATTCTATATTGTGATATTATTAATGTATTGAAAAGATTAAACATTTCCCATACAACTTCGGGACCTAAAAAAAAAAAAAAAAAAAAAAAATACCTTCAAGACTTTCAAGCCAATGCATTGTCATTTCACCATATAAAGAAACGGAAAATAACTTTTCGATTGAAACACCAATTTTTTTTTTTTTTATTATGTCCCAACATTTGATTAATTTTGGGTCATCTAATCAAATAAATTTATATATGATTTTCACCTAAATAATTTATTCTTTCTTCAGGATAACTAAATCTTTTTGTAATATCACTTAATCTCATAGGAGGAATACTTTCAGGAAAAATATATTTAATCCATTTTAAAAAATTAGAAAAAGAAGTAATATTATTTTTTAAACAAAAAAATATTTCCATAAAAGATAAAGCAGGAAGATATTCAAAATCAAATGATGTGTTATTAGTAGATAATAATTGAGACGTTAAAAAATCAATTGGTGGTAGGACCTAAAATGAAAATTTTTAATAATAACTTTACCGGAATCATTTCTTCTGTTATATTGTTATTTAAATTTATAGACTCAATTATTTGTTGTTGACGTATGCAACAATTTAATACTTTAAGCTTTTGTAGTAATGGACAATCCCAAGATTCGGGACATCCAATATGTCCCTTTGGCATACACACTCCAAATAAAAAAATTAAAAAAATTCTTACTTTGTGGTATCAGGATATTCTTTTCCCATAAGTTTCTCAACTCTGAAAAAAAAAAAATTTTTTTTCAAAAATTTTTTTTTACCTTTCACTAAAAGTTTCCACAATAAAATAACTTTATCAGGATTTCCCAATTCAGAAAAAGTATATACAATTTTATGGATAAAAGATTCATGAAAAAATTCATTTTTTTCTGTTGACATTATTTTATTAATAAGATATTCAAACTCAAAATTGTCATCAGATTCATTGTTGAAAAGTGTATCATATATTGTTGAATCAAAATTCAATTTAATCACATATGATAAAAGATTGCGAAACATTGATGACAATGGAAGATTTTTACAAAAATTTGATTTTTCATTTTCTAAACCTACTGCTCTTACTGACCAATATGAAGATTCAGTTATCTTCGATTCATGCTGAAAAAAGTTTTTAAAAAAAGAAAATTTTTCAAAAATTCAAAAAAAAAAATACTCACATCAATAGATTGAGTATACATTAAATGTAATTGTTTAATTGGATCTTTATATTGATACGTTTGCGTATAATAATTTTTTTCTAAATGTTTGTCCCAAAAACTCCAATTGAGAGGATCATACTCATCCCAAAAGTATGTTGATCTATGACTTGAAATAATTTGACCAAACTTATTAATACACTGTAATGGGATTCCTATTTTCAAAGAAAAGTGTTGCAAAATTTTTGAATCTGAAAATCTTAAGGAGAGATCAAAACTCACACAAGGAATCAAGACTATTTTCAATCATATTTGTAGGGATCCCAAAATCACTGTACGTCTCATAATCTACTAAAATTAAATCTGCATTGTTGTTTTCTTCAATTTTATATTTAAGATTATCAGTATTGGAGTTTTTGACTTCTTCACATGTCCCGTAATTCGCTGCATTATACACCGCTGGACTTATCAGCTGCCCTATAAAGTGTCCTCGTCGTAAGCTGAGCTGAACAAAACAAGCACAAATAACTTCTGCTTCAGAGCAGGCCATAGTCAATGCGTTAAGCAATCTGGGAAAATCAAATCATTTAGTTGGGGATAATTATCGTGGCTTACTGATTAGTGTGTTTATCTGCCAGATGTCGAGTAGTTGAAAGAGTGAGATATTTGTTGACACCAAACCATCTATGCAACGGTTGAACTCTTCCTCCATAAAATTCGACAAAATGTCCCAAAAAAGAATTAGTGTCGGGTGTTTTTGGGACAGAGACTGATAACACAATTTTATATGCTGGTAGCAATGTCGCTTCAATTAAAACTTCTGCAGTTTTTGACTCGAAGTATTTTTCATCTTTCCATTTAATAAGAATTTGACTAATTTTTCTTGCTAAACATTCAACAGAAGTAATTGTAGTAAAATCCTGTATTCTAAAACTAGCAATATCATCGTCATCATCATCCTCATCTGCTGGATTTACACTATGATCATTATGAGTTGTGTCTGAAACATGAAATGCACTTGATTCTTCTTCATCTCCTCTTGCCTCTAGAAACATGAAAGCATAATTATAACATCAGGCACATTTTTTATAGGTACCACATTACATTGTTCTTTCCGACCAGAAAAATCTCATGATCGCTCAAGACAAGTCTTAAGCATTTTTAATAAAAGGACGTTTGACTTAAAACGATATTTATTGACAGTATGCTTCAGTTTTTTGGCGATTTTTATATGCATTATTCTTAAACATTCTATAACGAAAATATCGTTCTTGATAAACATTTTTAGGAAATTCTTATACGCATTTTTACGTTAGGCAAAGCGTTCTCCTCTTAGGGGTTTCCTGGCGATTTTTAGAAGATGTCTGCTTTGTGCTTTAATGCGTTGAGCATTTTGAACACGCTCCTATTCAGCGGTAATGCAGTTTTTATAGGCGATTTTATGGCGTTTTATCTTTCTTTTTATGTCGACGATCCTTACGGGAATTGTTATCTTCACTCGACATTGAAGCATCAGAAGATGATTGAACAAGAGAATTCGCAAGTCCCATTTGAATTTCTTCCTCTAATATTGAAAAATTAGAAAAAAAAACAAATTTTTTTTTTACCAAGAAGATATTCGTCGTGTAGAAATTCAGATTCATCAATTTTATAATCTCCAAAAAGTCTATCACTTAAATTATCCGGAATAAGTTCTTCTTCTTCTAAAACAGTATCAGGATTATTATTGTATTTTAATTTGTCAGTAACACTCATTTTTGATAATTCTTCATTTTCTGCTACATATCTCAGTAAATTTGAATTATTATTATTCTGTTGGGCGTATGCTGCTGCTGGTGTAATTTCATTAACAAGAGCTTTTAGAACCAAATTTTCAGGCCCAATTATTGATATCACATCTTTTTCAAGTTGACCATTTTTTAAAGCTTCTAAATGTATTTCAACAGCGTGCTCTGTAACAGCCTCAAGATACGTTGATTCTCGTGTTCCTCTTGAGTTGAGTAACTGATATAATTCAATTCAAATTTCAGAAACTTAACATAAAATTTCAAATAGTACGTTTAAAATTATAGATAGTACGATTATAATTTAAAATACTACGTATAAAATTTTAATAAGTACGTTTAAAATTTCAAATAGTACATTTAAAATTTTAAATACTACGTATAAAATTTCAAACAGTATGTTTAAAATTTTAAATACTACGTATAAAATTTCAAAAAGTATGTTTAAAATTTTAAATACTAAGTATAAAATTTCAAATAGTATGTTTAAAATTTTAAATACTACGTATAAAATTTCAAATAGCATGTCTAAAATTTTAAATACTACGTATAAAATTTCAAATAGCATGTCTAAAATTTTAAATACTAGGTATAAAATTTTAATTAGTACATATGAAATTAGTAAATGCAAGAATTTTAAAGGTACTTTTAAGATAGCCACGTTATAGATTCGTTAACTTACATTACAAAGTTCCCATTCTGTTGCAGCCACATCTGATTTATCAAAAACAAGATAATTTTTGAATTTTCTGGCTCGAATGCGATATGTTCCAGGAGAAATACCGCTATGCCATTCCCAAAGTTGAGAATCTCTAATCTGTCTCATATTGAGAGGTGGACCTGGAGCTGAGGGATCATAGACATATAACATTTGCGATATATCATTCGCCTTAAAGAGTAGATCGCCCTCAAGACTTTTATATGCTTCAATCAAACAAGGTAGTTCAACAAGTAATCCTTTCAGATATATAGTGGAATCAGGATTACCCAATACTCGCTCTACAGTAACATCAAAAAGACGAAAATCTTCATTAGGTGTTGGGGTGATTGAAAGACCCAGTTCACTAGTTTCTAACGGATTTGCTTGAGTTTCTTCCGCGGTAAATCTACAACTTAGACCAGCTTGATGTGCTGCAGATCTTTGTCTTAATAGTAAAGCAATATCAGGGGGGAATCTGATTATGCAAACTTTTTCTATATCATAAAATTCTTTATCATATGCGCGAGCATCCTTATGATACAAGATTTCGCTAGCATAAAAAAGTCCTCTTTTTGGTTGATGTATCACTCCCGTAGCGGGAGGCGGTAATCGAGGAGTTCGTTGTTGCTGTTGTTGATTAGGTTTTGAACCAACAAGAGAACCTGTACGACGTTGCGGATTCTTAGAACTATCAAAATTCACACTACCACGACTTTGCTGCTGTAACAATGTCGTTAAGTCTCTCGGTGTCTTATTTAGAGTTACAGAATTACTACTAACCACATTCAGCATTTTACGTCGACTCTTTGAGCCAGACCGACTAGTCGACATGCTGCTTGTGTAGGTTCAGTGGCTATGCTGGGTTAAATAAGTCAAAATCGATAATTTCAAATGAATTTATAATCTTATCTGCAAATAAAGAAAAATTCTCTTTGATATACAAAATTTGCTCTTCATAAGATTCTAATTCGCTAGCCTCATGAATAGTTATAAGTATCTAATAGAAAAATTTTTTTGAATTTTAAAAAATTAAAAAAAAACTAATCTTACGTCTGTTGAAATTTGGGGTAGTTGAATAATTCCAAGTTTGAAAAAAACTGTTTGAAGAATATTGTTTTTTTTAATATTTTGAATTCCCAAAATTTTGATCATTCTAAAATTTCTGGCTCGAAGATCAGGGCATAAATTAAATGCTATATGTGAAGCATTTTCTTCAATAGAAATAATCTATTTTTCAGTTATTTATTTGTAAAACAGAAATTCTTACTTTTGAAAATGTTGCCTCATTTTCTTGCAATAAATCTTCCCAATAAAATACTGCTGTATCATTAATAGAGGAGAAAGACTGTTGCGATTCTACAATCTCAAAAATAGTACTTCTATTGGTCTCAGAATCCTCAACAAATATTTCCTGAATTTTTTTTCTATGAAATTCTGATTACCTGATTATCAGGAATCGGACGAAACTTTTCTGCGTTCACAAATTGACTGCTATTAGGAAATTTAATTTTTACTGCACCGCCCCAAAGAAGTACTTCTTTTTCCATATAATAATTATGATGGTAGCTAATACACTGTGACTACTTTTTATTTGGCTATCATGTAATAGTTGCAAGTTTCTTCGCTTCTCTTCTATCACTGCAAATAAAAGTCATTGAATGTTAATTTTCGCCTCACTCGAGATAAATAGAGATTCTTTTTTTAGTCCTCGTGTAGATAGGTATAACTAAAAATTGACCGACAAATGCCCAGCCTATCAGTTGTGGATGTTGTAGTGCCAAAGTTCTCCACATGGCATTGACGTTGCGTGGGCCCAGCCTCCGCGGGCGATTGAACCATCTATAAAAAAACCAGTTAAGAATTGTAGAATTCATTTGTTATCAAGTGGTACGTGACTAGATAAGTATGTTACATTGTACTCACGACTCAAAAACATTCACAAAATCATCATTACCACTATCTATATCTTGCTGACGATACTAATGGATGTTGTAAAAAATTTGCCGAGAAACCTAAGTGCGTAGACGACGCAGAACGTGCTGTATGAGGTTCATTACTTGAATCTATGTCATAAACACGTTGTCTCTTGATTGATAACGGACGATCTTCAGAGCACAATCGCATTGCCCCATACGCAGCGGCGGCACCGGGAAGTGAAACGGCAGCAGTATTCGAAGAAGAAGAACAGGAAGACACTACTGAGTCAATATCATCACATACATAGTTAGTTCTATTGCTATTACTTTGCCGATGTCCGTGAGTCAAATATGGAGGTAGACTATTACTATTATTGTTACTCAAGCCTTGAACAGCGTGTACGGAGTTATCGTAGTTTGTCGGTGCAAATGATGAATTACTAACCGATGAGTGCTTTAAATGCTCATTATTAGTGATATCTAAGATTATTTCATTGTTGATTTGGCAAGAATTTTGTCGCCAGGGAGGCATCTTGCGAATAATTGGATGCGATGATGTACAATGCCATGGGGCTTTTAAACTGGATAATTGAGACAGAGAGCAGGAAGTAGTTGATAAAGTCGTCGGCGGCGGCGGTGATATTTGACAGGGGGAAGAGACGCATAAACTATTATTATCAGCAATAGAAGAGGAAGAAGATGAAGAAGATGATGAAGAAAGTAATCGTGGTTGGACGGACGGAAAAAATGAATGGGGATTACTGATTGATAGAGTTTGTTGAGCTGCTGGATGGATGTGATGCTGCTGAATCTCTGACACTGCCGCCACCTCTGTTGTCTGCTCTTTTGGATGAGCAGCCGGTTGACTGTTGCTGCCGCATATGGGTACTTCTGCCGCTGAAAGAAGTTCTGAGGGAGGCGTGACGACTGGTCGTCTAGAATAATGACTTTGAATACCCCTAAGACTGCGTGGCAAATCAGGTCTCGATGACTTTCGCAGAACTCTCCATATTTCGGGAAAAACTTGTTCGATAAGATAAATTGAGACACCTGTCTGGCCATCGTCTAAACAACTAACTGCAGAATGCTGCTTGTGGTACAGCCCTCCTTCTGCTGATTGATGCTGCTCTGCTGCTGTTCTCGCCGCCTTGCGCTTCGTCTCAATATATTTTCTTCGTGCTGCTGCAGCAGTTGAGGATACAAAAGAACTGCTAAAACCGAGAACTCTTATCTTCTTCGCGTATTTGATGATCCCACCGAAATCCTCCGCTTGCGCACAAGATGTGGCAGTTTCTTCAAAATCGCTATCAGCACTGAAAAGAAATATACTGCTGAACCGTGCCATGAAGCAAATCTTTGTCACTTCACTACCTATTGCGACATCGCAACAACGCTGGACACGGCGGCGACCGCTCAATTTATAGCCAAAAACACGCACAATCACATCCGCCTTGGGACAAGCCTTCTCACCCAACCGAATCCACGGCGGCTCGTCATCACATTCAACAGCAGTAGTTGAAATGCGATTTATGCTGCTGCTGGAATTCGGTTGAGATTCAACAACAACCACAGGAGGACGACGGCTTTGATCATGATGAGATAAGGAAAATTTATCATTAGATTCACACAAATCTACAGGTTCGATGACCACATGAGCCGATTTGGTCTCTGTAGAAGAAGGTAGACATTTATTATTATTTATTTTCTCATTAATTGATTCAATGTAGTGGTGAGACGGCTGACAACAACTACTGCTTTTAAAGAAAGGGAAATTCTCCCAAACGACGACATCGTCGTCGTCGATGGGAGTCAAACCTTCACTGTCAATATCACACGCAGTAGTGGATTGCGGCATCGGCACACGCGAACTATTAGACAACCCAGTAGTAGTCTCCTCTGGAAAAGAGACATTATCATTTTCATTATGTTGTCTGTCACTGGAATAATTTAAAGGAGAGGGAGAAGAAGGAGCATTATTTTCGTCATCGTTTTCCGGTTCTGGTTGACGCAACTTTTTATGCAAAGAAGCAACAGACTGGCTGTCGCTTCTCTGCTCCCTGCTGCTGAGCGAGGATCTTTCACTATTACTAGATAGGCAGGTCTGGTCACTGTCATCAGACTCCAAGTCGAATACTACTGTTACATCCTTTCTCTTTTTCTTCTTCAGCTGACCTGCTAACTTTCTATTACAAATTTCCACGTCACTGTGCTCCGAAGCAACATCGTCATTGCTTCTGGAGGCAGAGAGGCTATGGGTTGGTCGCCGCCTTGTCGCACGTTTCAGTGGAGCTTCATTAGTCGTGGTCGTCTGATTACTTGGTTGCGCGCCAAAACTCCTGCTTTGATCTTGTTTAAGATAATGAAGTATACGCTTCAATTCTGCTAGCTGCTCGTCACCCATGGTGTCTTGACATTGCTCAGGGTCCGACATGAACACAACAACTCGACCAACAGCTGTCTGAAAACGCTGTTCTGCGAGCTCACACAGCCAACAAAGGTCAGTGTAACGGAAGAGCTTGCCATAAGCTTTCTCCCAGGAGAGCCGGATGTTTTCAAGATCAATAAGAACAGCTGCCTCAGATTCCTCCACATCTATAGGCGCTACTGTAGTCATTTGCAAAGTGCTGCTTGAGAAAAAATTCTTCTGCAGCTATAGAAGGGAAACAACAATGGATATCTTATATAAAATCACGCAACTCTATGCCTACTATATGTAACTAAATTTAAAAGCAGAGTGCCGATTCAAAAAACCGCAGTGTCAATCTTGAAATTATATGACGCGTAAAAAATTATCCTTCTATATATGATAATGCTGAAGACTGCTTAAAACTTTGGACTAGTCGCAGTAACACGCAGAGAAATTTATTTAGATTAGTATTATTATTGTTATTATCCAACGCATTCCAATTATTTTGCTACGTACTGGGCAGGCTCAAAAAGCATTGCCGCAGGTTGCCACATCTGTTGATTGTGTATTTTGTTTGTTATTTAAGTTTTGTATGCATGCGGTCCGGTAAGTCCCATCTTATTAAAAAAACATAATTATTATTCGACTTCAAAATCATCGCCAAGAGATTCTGTATCAGAGTCTTCGGTGAAAAGTGTCGCATTCTGCAAATTTATACAACCCGCAAGTTGCGCCACTTACCGGCGACCAAATATGGAGCTGATTATCAGTAGACACAGATGCGAGTGTCTACGAGTACATAATCAAATTACGTGCATATTCAAGCACATGATGCATAATATTCACTCTATGTTTTGTTATGAAATACTCCGTGAAGTGGAGCAATAATTCATGTTCATAGATCACAAAGCATACAAATAACGCCCACGTGTTCAGTATAATCTAGTATGATGAGAACCTGAAGACGTGCACTTACATGTTCAAATCCATCTTGATTCGGGTTCCAGCTTATGTCGCTTACAGCCGTTGCATGACCAGCATGAGTGAACTGAGGGACATGATTATGAGTGATACTGTATTACCAATAATTCCGAAGGACCATTAGCTGCATCTTCGAAGGTTTGCTCTTTTCCTATCGCTCCTAAATCCCAAAGTAGAACGAGACGATCTATCCCACTAGCAGCAAGATAAGCTTCTGAGTTGGGTGAGAATGCTAGACGTGATATCTGAAAAGAGATGCAATTATATAAACTGACCGTATCCTCATGTCCTGAAAGTTTATACAGCGACTGGTTCGACTTTCGCATATCCCAAAGGGATATTTCCTGAGACATTTTAGTAAATTTTGAGTACGTACTTTGTCTTCACCACCAGTTGCGAAAATGTACGGACGATGAAAATTGATGCTTATGGCATTGATAATTACATTTTCTATCATAGTCTAAACATATAATCAAAATATAAGAAGTTGGAACTCACACAATTTTGAGCTTCCTCAGGTTGCCGTAAATCCCATGTAATGATTTTTCCATCATCCCCGACAGACATCAATAAATTTTCATGAGATGGGTGCCATACGAGATCCTTGTATATTTATTTATAAAGTCTGCTATCACATACTTCAACCGGGCCTTCATGTGCTTTGAAAATACAAAAAGGTTGGATTGAAGATGACACACAATCGACTAAATTTTTTTTTTTTATTGTTGGGCTTGAAGATTGATTTGTGTTCCAAATACAAATTTTTTTATCATCAGCTCCTGTCGCCAACCAACCAGCTTTGAAAGGAGACCAAGCAATACCCCATCTGAAATCATTTTTTCATTTTTTTTAGACTTACCCTTCAGCATCATGTCCAATTAATGACTGAGTTGATAATGTGAATATATCTGTATTATTTTCTTCTCTATCAAGATCTTTTGTATGAAATACAGTAACTAAAAACCAGAGAAAGAACAAGAAAATAAAGTATTAATTTACCTGATCCGCCTACAGATATTGTGGCTATAATATTTGATTGTTGAGGCATTGATCTGACTCTAAAAAAAATTGAAAAAACTTTAAATACCGATTTGGTTCTCCAATGTGATGAGGTATTGACATTATTATATTAAATTTCTTATCATCTGTCCCAAATTGAAACCCCCCATAATCTAAATATAAATTATAATATAACATACCATTATGATTTTCAAATATTCGATTTTCTACTTCATCAACGAATCCATTTTTGGGTAATGAAACTTCAATTATTAAAATTGAGTTTTCCTCATCATCTGCAGCATGTGTTCCAATTAATAATCGTTGTTTATCATATCTAATTAAAATAATAAAAAAATAAAAATTAAATTAACTTATCAAAATTTGAACCTTTCAAAAATTCAATAGTTAATGATGGCCATTCTAAAATATGTGTTAATAAATTTTGATAAAGAAATGTAGTATTTAATCTCCAATTATTTAATTCTTCTGTATAATCTTTAATCATAAGGTAAACCTGATTTGAAATGTCTTCTCAAAATAAAGCAAATAAAGATTTTATTAAAGTTGAATCTGATTTAACATCTAAAGGATTTAAATTGACACAAGAAAATCTTATTAAAGTTTTAAATGAATTAGGTTCGGATATTTCAACATCTATAACAGAAGTATTTAATTCTGATGAAAATAAAGAAATTCAAAAATAATTTTTTTCTAAATTTAATTTTTTTATTTTCTTCTACAACAAAAATATAAAACTTAATGCATTAATTTTTGTTTCTTCGAATACTGACTTTTCTAAGACATCCTTCAAGACCTCCACTTTCACTAAAACTCAAACCTAAAACAGCATCACGGACACAAACTGCAAAATTTTCACCCAAACTTTCATACGAAAATTCTTCCGGATTTTTACCCAAATTTTCATTCAAATTTTCACATAAAATTTCACCCGAATATTCATTCAAATTATCACCCAAATTATCAATAAAATTTTCATTCATTTTATTAAAAGAACTATAGAAATTTATTTCATTTTCTTTTGTTAAAAATTCATCATTTGAATTTATGAAATTTTCATCATCAATTAAAATATTTGATGAAGAAATTGAATAATATTTTGAATAATCAGTTGAATCATCTGCCATTATATTTTCTCCAGAGTTTTCACGACCTTCGTCATTGTACCATTG
This sequence comes from Ichneumoninae sp. B BG-2022a, assembly GCA_030522725.1. Lineage (NCBI taxonomy): Eukaryota > Metazoa > Arthropoda > Insecta > Hymenoptera > Ichneumonidae > Ichneumoninae sp. B BG-2022a. The sequence continues at coordinate 41,180 of JAPYZD010000736.1, forward strand.
ACCCGATAAAACATCTACATTATGCCTTTCGTTTTCGATTGAACTCCGAATGTTTCTACGTAATAAATTTTTAAACATTTTTGTTTTACCGGTACGTAAAATAATTGCTTCGATTTTCTTAGGGTTAATGTTCGCTCAATAGGCAAAATTAACAATGGCGCACATTTTCTCAGCGTATAAATTTGTTCATTATTTTAATCAATTTATGCCGCACATTTATATATATTACAAACTCCTTGATGCCGCACAATTACTAATAGCGCACATTTGTAAATGCCGCAGGTTTGTTGATGCCGCAGCACTGCTTTTAGGTGCGCATTGTGCATTGTTTATCAAATCACAATATAGGATTCATTATAATACTTACATGAACTGATTGCTGAGACGTCGTGTTGAGATGTAAATGCATGCACATTATTAATGAACAGAATACGAAATATGAGTGATAATTTCAATAGTTATTTGACAACTCATGTTTTAGATACTTCAACAGGTCTTCCAGCGCGTAATTTACGCATAAAGCTATGCCAGATTGATGCATCTAATTTCTTAAATGAGGCGCAATGGACCGCATTGACTGATGATGACGGTATATCGTCATCATAAAGTGCATGATATTTTTCAGGAAGAGTTACTGATTTCACTCCAAGTTTTCCCTCGGTAAGAATCGCAATCATTCTGAAATAACAGATACCTGTACATGGTACGTATAAGATGATATTCGAAACAGGTATAATGAATTGTTTGTAATATGTTTGCAGAAGATTATTTTAATCAACAAAATAAAAATACTTTTTATCCTTTCGTGCATATTATATTTTCAATAAATAAATCAAGCCCTAAACATTTACATGTGCCATTATTAATTTCACCATTTGGTTATACTACTTATAGAGGTAGTTGATTATTTTTTTACAATAAGCGATAAGATAAAATTGATAAAATTATTAATCCGATAAATCAACATCTCCATAACCTAATACTCTAAGCTTATCTTTACCAGGAAGTAATACAATGTTTGCAACTCCCTCTTTGCGTTCTATTTGTTTACCCTCTACCGTCTCATAGCCAAACGTCAAATCAGAACGCGCATAAAATGTTAAGAATATACCTGTTCCTTCAAAATCGTGAACTAATTCATCTTCTCTAGTTTCTCTCTCGAGAGTTCGCACTTTCAACGATTTTCCTTCCGCTTCTGCTTCAATTGCAAGTTTCCCATCCAGATATGTCACTGTTGCTTTGCCAGTATCATCACTTAGAAGAACTACTCGTGATTCTTGAGATTTCTCGAAATACACAAGAAGTGTTCCTTGCAAAGTAACTTTTGCTGCCTCATCTTCCCAATCTGGTGGTGTTGGCGAGGGCTCATAAGATTCTATCAATCCTATGAGCAATGTAGATACGATCAAAAATAAAAATACTAATTTTCTGCGAATAGCCATTTATAATAATGAATGTCTTCTTAAATGTCTATCGCTCAATACTAACTCGAATTTTTTTTAAATATTTTTTTTTAATTTTTTTTATGCAAAAAAAAAATAGCCAATTCAAAAACAAAAATTTATTCAATTAAATCCAGAAGATCTTCGGGAATTTCATGCTGAAAGTGAAATATCAGGAAAAAAAAAATTTAGTCATACAGAAGGTGGTTGTGTTGATTCTTGAGTTATTATTTCTTTAAAAATAAATCTGATCTTTTGATTTTTTTTGATTTTTTTTTTACCGTGCAGCATCATTTTCAGAAACATTTGCACGAGGACATTCCTTAGATTTGATAAGCCCTAGATTGTCTTCAATAATTGCTTGCCAAATAATATTAAATTTGGTGTCAGTTTGACATAGGGGTGCTAGAACTTTTAAGAAATTATTATATCTATAAATAATTGAATGTAAAAACTTACTCTTCAGGTTTTTGTTCAGAAATGGCAACTTCTCTATAAATGTTAGTTTGAAAAAAATCTTACTTAAATATTCTAATACAATTAATTGCTTTGGAAAAAAAAGTTTTACCACCTTCATTTATAAATCTCATTATAACTTCAATCATTTCTTTGATTGCACGTGGTGTCTAAAATTAAAAATAAAAATAAATTTAATTACCAAATCAATTTCTTTGACTCTTGTCATGGCTAAAAAATCTTGTACAGGATCTATTGTTCCGACATACATTTTTGCAAATGAACGATTTCTTGATTTTTTATTTAATTGATATAAGAATACCTATCATCAATATCAATTTCTTTTAGTTCTGGAGGTCGGGAGATAATTTCTTCCTAATTATTAATTTTTTGAATAAATTATATTTTTACTTTTTTATGTCTCCAAAATCGTTTTGGATATCTGACAGGAGCTATGCATAAATTTAAATAATTTCTAAATAAAATTTGAAAAGAAAATTTGAAAAATTTCAAATACTATTTAAATGAAAAAACAAAATTAAAGTAGTAAGTTCTAAATAATAAAATAATCTAATGTTCAAAATTAAACCTAAAAAAAACATTCCAGTCTAAATATAAAAAAATTTATAAAATTTATATTATAAAATTATATTTAAAAAATAAAATTTAATAAATAAAATTCAATCTATGCAATAAAATTTATAACTTATAAAATTTCAGAAAATATTAAAAAACTTAAATTATGTTTTAAAATAAAATACATATACGAAATATAATTTTTAAAATATATAATAATTTAAAATAAAATATTTGAAATTTTGTAGAAAATTTTTATTAATATTACCTGATTGAAGTGGAAATGCTTCTTTTAATTTATTTATAATTCCTGACTGTTCAATTTCAAATTTAATTTCTTCATTTAATTCAAAAACTCTAAAAAAATAAAAAAAAATAATAAAACTAACTTTTCTAAATCTGAATATTCAAATTCATCTTCATCGTTAGCTTTATTCATAACATATCGATAAAATCTAAAAAAAAAAAAAAAAAAAAAAAAAAAAAAATTATATAATTCTTGATTATCTTTAGAAAGATTCTATAAAAAATTTTAAACAAAAACAAATTAAAAAAATATCTACCATTAAATCAATAAAATTTCCCATAATTTCAATTTTATCAATTGATATATCAGGTAAACGTCTAAAATAATTTTTATTTCAATCATCATACTTCAGTTTAATATTACGGAAATCTTCTGCAAAAGGAAGATATGTTAAATATAAACAGTTTTTTTTAATTGCTGTGAAATTAAAAAATAAAAAAAAAAAAACTAACAGGGTGTTAAAAGTACAATTTTTGGTGGATAATTATTTCTCCAAACATATCTACAAATTATTGACATATTTTCTCTAGAAAGTGAAATAATAAGATCATTTATTCCAGCTTTTGATATTTCATTATTAGGATCTACAAAAATATTTTAAATATTTTACTTATAAAATTTTTGAGATTTTCATAAAAAAATTCATATTAACACATTTAATTATTCATCAAAATTTTAATTAAAATTTTTATAAAAAAAATTTTTTTTTTTTTTGTTTATAAAAAACCCTTACCAGCAATAATATATTCAGATTTACCAAGTGTTAATGTAACTTATTTAAATAAAAAACAAAACTTAGACTAACTTGATATATTTTCAGTTTCAATAGAACCAATTACTTTTAATCCAGCAAAACCACCATTAAAATTTAAAAATTTCATTTCTGATTCATAAACTGGAACCTGTAATATAAATTGATTCTTTTTTTTTTTTTTTTTTACAATGTCAGATCCATAAAAATATGCTTTAGTACGTTCATTATTATTTTTATCATCTTCACCTATCTTCATATAAAGTCTTTCCATAATTATATTTGATCCTTTTTATAAATTTTTTGAAAAAAAAAATTTACCTGTATTTGTTTCTGATTTCAGTGTTGGAATATTTTCTTCTTTAATTTTTAAAAAACACCAAATAGGTAACTTCAAATATAAATAAATTTATAAACTTACTTTTATTTCTTTTGTCATAATTAAATTTATTCGACATTTTGTCGTTGGTATTACAGTTTTTGTTCTGAGTTTGTGAGCAAAAAAAAAATTTTCAGAAATTTTTTCTTAAAAAATTGCTAAGATATTTCTTGATAATTTTTTTTAGTTAATTTTTTCTATTACCTCGGAGCTTTAAGTAATTCAAAAGCTTCTTGACTATCTAAAAATGTTCCATCTATAAAAAAAAAAAAAAAAAATCAAAAAATTTACCTGAAATTAAACAAATATTTTCATAAAATTTTTTCGTAATAATTTGTTCTTCTGATGATTTTAAACTTTCAAACCAAATAATAATTATATTTGTATCCTAATCTTATTAAATCAAAAAATTTTACTCTAAGACATTCAGCTATAGCTTTACTTTCAGAACGTAATTCTGAAATATTTTTTGAGCCTCCATCAGTATACAAAAAAATCTAATAAATTAATTAAATTAATTAATTACTTGATTTATGCTTTTCGAAGATGTTGTTTTTTGTAAATAATCACAAGCTAAAAGAATTAATTCTCATTCTTTTCTTACCAACTATAAAACCTTCAAAGGAATCTTTATCAATATTGTAAATTTTAATTAATTTTTTTAAATTTTTTAAAATTGGGACATCGATTTTTTGTGACTTAAAATTTATTAAAAATGAACATCTTACTTCAATAACAATTGATATATTTTTATAATCTTCAGAATTTTCATCATTCAAAGAATTTTTTGTTTCTAAACTAAAATTTAAAAAAAGTATATTTTTTTTTTTTTTGAATTCTGTAATTATTAAATTTACCTACAGATCCTGAAAGAATAACACTCAATTGGTCTTTGGATGAAATTAAAATCTTTTTTTTCAAATATAAAATAATAAGTTCCTTTTTTTTTTTAAAATATAAAAAATAATTATTACATTAAGTAAATCAATTTTAACTTTATTATTATGATTTGAATAATCTTGCATAGATTTATTACAATCTAAAATTAAAATATTATTTTCAAATTTATTATTTCGACATATCATTTTAGTCACAACAGTTACTTCTCCTTGATATCTTTTAAGAAATATGATTTTTAAAAAAATGAATTTTATATTATTTCGTTCATTTTCATATTTACCTTCATCATGTAATAATAATAAATGTATTTGTAAATTAAAATCAAATAATACGATTGCATTAACATATGCTTTGAGAAGACTTTTACGACTTGCAGGATGGCTTGATAATAATTTTGAATATATAATTTTTTTATCAAGTATATGGAATAAAAGTATTATTTTTTTTCTAAATCTATTTTTTAGATACCGAAAATCAAGCATATAACGAATTTATTAAATCTTATCTTCAAAAAACTACTTATGCCATTCCACCAACATTAAATTATCAATCATTTCGTCATCATACTGTTGAATATTATCGTTCTAAATTTATTCAAATTTATTTATTAAATACTGGTAAGCAAAAAAAAAAAAGATTTTCTAAAAATTATAGAAAATCAATTATCATTTTTATTATCTGGAATATTTTGTGGAATACGTCATCTAACTTGGATCAGAAATCTTGCTCCCAGAGATAAAATAGAGTCCCAAATTAAATGTTCCGGTAAATACAAAAAAATAAATTTATATAGATGATTTGTGGCGTGATGAAAATCAAAAAGTCAACTTTTGTCAAAAGCTTGAAATAATTGAAGATTTTTCAAATATGAAAAAAGGTGAAAAAATAAAAAAAAATTTTTTTATTTTTTCTAGGTACATTTATTCTATCTCATCCATTATTATCGGGAATTTATAATCAATCATTACTTTTGATAACTAAAAATACAATGACAGATTTACATGCAATAATTTTAAATAAAAAACCAAATGATAAAGATAAATTAGAGATTATAAAATCATTTCGTAATATAATACAAAATTTAACATCAAAAGTAAATCAAAATTTATTCAATTAATATTAATTTTTAGAATGCTGTACAATCAGAATCATTAAAACGTGATTTAGTTTCATGTTTAAAAATTAAAAATAATGATTCAATTGATCAGATAATTTTATTAAATTCAAATAATATCAAAAAAATCTTGATAAATATTGCTCGATTTGGTGGTCCAAAAACAGATCTAACTATATTACGTCGTGGTGTACCAAATGATGCCTCACGAGTATAATTTATCTATCCATAAAATATGACGTATAGGTTATAATTATGAATCAATTATCTTCTGGTTGGAAAAAAATGAATAAAAATAAAAATAATAATATCTCAACACAATATTTTGTTGGTAAATGTAAATGGAATCGTAATCAATTCATGAATGAATTTGATGATGGCAAATGGATTGCTTTTACTATTTCGGGTAAAAACCAAATTTTTTAAAAAATAAAAAAATTTTTTTATATTTTCAAAATATATAAAGTTTTTTAAAATTAATAAATGTTTTTCTAGACCATTATATTTTAGAAGATTTAATATGGAATAATGATATAAATATATGGAAAAAATGTTTAAGGTATTTTCTCATAAAACTATTTCAAAAAGTGTATTAAATCAAAATTTATTTAATTCGTCCAAAATACCTCCTTCAATTATTGCTACCGCTTCTAAAAGTAAGTAGTACAAAAAAATTTTTTTTTTTTTTTATTAATTCTATTTTTAATTTTCTAGAATTTATGGCGGAATTAATAGATTGGATAAAAAATGATGGTTTAAGTTTAGGATATAGACAAGATGAATATTATAGTTCATCATCATCTGATGAAGATTAAAATATTTTTCTCCTGTTATGACAGATAATATTCCTATAAATGCTTCAAATGCTGTATTACAGCATTCAGAACCAATTAATGATGGTCTTATAGTACAAGGAGCTAAATGGCCGATTGAAGATCTTAATTCTTTCACTGATTCATTTTTGACTTCAGGTATTTTAATTATATTTATTTCTAATATTTTTTAAATATTTTACATTTTTTTTAAATTAAGAATATTTTTTATATATTCATAATAATTTTCATATATTTTTTTCTCTCAAAATCAGAATGTTTTTTAAAAATTTTTAATATTCTTTGAATATTTTTAATTTTTCTTAAAAAATTTTTAATATTTTTAATATTTATTAAATATTTTTTATGTTTAATATTTTTAAAATTAATTTTTTTTAAGGTTTTCAGGCAACTCAAATTGGACGTGCTATAGAAGAAATACGTAAAATGATAACTTGGAGATCACAAGAATCTTCTGATGATCGTTGTACAATTTGGTTGTCTTTTACTTCAAATATGATAAGTTCAGGTAATATACTTTTACTTTGAAAAATTAATTCAAAGATATTTTTTTTTTTTTAAATTTTTATTAATTTTTTTTTTAAATTTTATATTTTTAAATATTTTAAAAAATATTTCATTTTTTATTTTAAATACTATTCTTTTTATATTTTATTTTTTTTTTTCTTAGGTTTAAGAGAAGTTTTTGTTTATTTAGCAAAAAACAAAATGATAGATATAATTACAACTTCAGCAGGTGGTATTGAAGAAGATATTATTAAATGTCTTGGTCCAACTTATATAGGCGATTATGAATCAGATGTATGTTGATTTTCTTTTTTCCAAATTTATCAGGGAAAAGTTTTGAGGGAAAAAGGATGGAATAGGATTGGAAATCTTATTGTACCCAATGAAAACTATTGTTTATTTGAAGATTGGATTCAACCATTTTTAGATGATTGTTTAAATAAACAAAAAAAAAGTAACTTAATTTGGACACCATCTTTATTAATTCATGAAATGGGAAAAAAAATTAATAATAAAGAATCATTATATTATTGGTGTTATAAAAATAATATACCTGTTTTTTGTCCTGGTATAACTGATGGCTCTTTTGGTGATAATCTTTATTTTCATTCATATAGAAATCCGGTAAATTAATTGTATTATAATTATTATAATTGTTAGATTTATTATATTTATTATAATTATTATAATTGTTAGATTTATTATATTTATTATAATTATTATAATTATAATTGTTAGATTTATT
>JAPYZD010000737.1:0-28741 GCA_030522725.1 Ichneumoninae sp. B BG-2022a
GCCTCGTGAGGTCGCAGTATTTCAAACTCGGTTTCAGATTCAATGCCGCTAGTGCCGCGGCGGTCAGCCAGTTAATTTATTTATTTCTGCTGCAGAAACTAACCAGACTGCCCAAATCGAGATCAGAATGGAGCACAAAAAATAGTTCAATGTCTCCTTTTAATTTCCCTTTTCCTGAAAGACGTTTCTTTTTTGGACGATACACAGATGATTAGCTCTCATAGTCACGAAAACTTGGAAAATCTATTCGACGACTCTCAATCCAATGTCGCTAACGTCGTTCGGCCAAGTTTCGTCGACCAGATCTTCCTTGCGCTTCGTGAGCTCGCAGTGTTTCAAACTTAGTCTCAGATTCAATTGAGGTCCGAATAGAGATGAAAAATAGTTCAGTATCTTCTTTTCATTTACGTTTTTCCTGAAAGACGTTTCATACAAACTTTTTTAGCTCCCACACAGTAAAAAAATAATAATAAGTGACAAACTCGTTTATTTAGGTTTGAATATAAAAACCTGTCCTTTTATTTCCCGTGTCATTAACAATTGTAGTTTGTACTTTTGTTTGTGAAACTAGAGCCGGATGGTGCGATCGGGAAATTACAAAATAAAAAATTATAAAAAGTACAAGCCTCTGTACTGTGCATAGTTACGGAAAACTTGGAAAATCTATTCAACGACTCTCAATCCAACGTCGTTCGGCGAAGTTTAATCCACCGTCTCTTCCTTGCATCTCGTAAGTTCGCAGTATTTCAAGCTTAGCTTCAGATTCAATGCCGTTGGTCCCACGGTGCTCAGCCAGCTCACTAATCTATTGTTGCTGAAAAAAATAACCAGAGAGCACGAATTGAGATCCAAACAGAAAAATAAATAAAAATAGTTCAATATCTTCCCTTTTTCCTGAAAGACCTTTCGTACCTTTTGCACGTATTGCGCAACAGTTCCTCGGACTTGCAGGGATGAAGCTGCAAAAATGTCGTACCAAGAATCGGATGAATAGCCTGTGACAATTCGCCGTAGGCGAGATCGCCGTGGGGTGCGAGTCTTTGGACCGTTTCCACGCTGACTGGATTCACTCCGGGAAAATCTGAAAAGCATGTAGGCTCGGGTAATGAAATTCATTGCTTGTCCATAATTTTTTTCTTCGTCATTAATTATCCTAGAAACCTTTCCCTAAGATTTTATTTTTTCATTTAGCAAGTTCTATGCTGCGAGGAAAAAAAATTAATGAACTCCAAGCGAATAATCGAAGTCTCTCGGTCCGGAATTATGAATTTGAGGAAAAAAAAAAAATCGGAAGAACAATCCCAGAAATTGTATACAGATAGGCAGATAGGCAACAGTTCAGAATCGGGTAATAAAATTCACTCATCGCTTGTCCATAATTTTTTCTTCATCATTAATTATCCCACAGACCTTTCCCTAAGATTTTATTTTTCCATTTAGCAAGTTCTGTGCTGCGAGGAAAAAAAAATTAATGAACTCCGAGCGAACAATCGAAGATCAGGGTCTCTCGGTCCGGAATGATGAATTTGAGGGAAAAAGAAAGAAAAAATCGGAACGACAATTCCAGAAATTGTATATAGATAGGCAGATAGGCAGCGGTACTGTGCTCGGTGAGCATTGTCTTCTTTGGTCTCGTTCTCGGTAGCTCGCGGCAGCTTCCTCCTTCACTCTGGCTCCGGCAGCCCCATCGCCGACTGCTGCTCACACCGCCGGTTTGCTCCCTTCCGTTTCCGGTTACTCTCGTCGGTCGCGCGGGGTAACTGACTGGCGCGCATCTTAGCCCAGTTCGCGAAACGCTCCGACAATCGAAGAGGAACAATCAGCATTACAGCTCGCGTCGCGCTGCTCTCGTAACGGATTAAGGTCTAGTGGCGATCAGACGCCAATTCGAACGAAGCTCGCATCTATCTACGGTGAGCCCGTCCCTTCCCCCTGTCGAGTCGGAAGAGGATGATCGTAAAGTAATTTTATAGCTTTTCTTTTTTTCAACGTTGCAGACAATGTTAAACGATTAACCCCGAACGAAGCCCGACAAGAGTTTATTCAATTTATTTTTTAACTCAAAAAAATATGTTCATATTCGAATGGTAATAAAAAAAAGAATCTTCGACATACTTATTCTTTACCAAATTTCGTAATCATTCGATTTTCATATTATCTACCGTAGAGGATTTGAAACATACTCAGTCGGTAAGAAAACTGTAATACATTTTTTTAGTTCAAGGGTTTTCATTACCTAAAAAAAAATATGTACATATTCGAATGGTAATTTTCAAAAAACCATTCTCCGATTTATACATTTTTTTACCAAACTTTGTAGTCATTTGAAGTGCCTAAAGATTCCGAACGCGGAGACGACCGTAGACGAGTAAGGTGATTTGAAGTAGACTCAGTCGGTAACAAAACTGTAATCCATTTTTTTCAGGGTTTTCAACATTTTGAGGTAATCGTTAATTATTACGGCGTACGTGCGAGAACCGAGTAGACATTTATATGTGATGTTCCTCAGAAAAGTATAGTACGATATAACTGAATTACAGTTTTTATTACCGACTGAGCCGCGGAGAGTTTCACGTCGCGTTAAACTTACCGGAAAACCAGGCATTGAAGTAAAGCACCGGAACACCGTAACTCATGGACCAGAGAATATGATGTTCCGTTACGAAAGGTTGCTCCGATTCGCTATTTGCTTCGAACGGATCACTTATATCGCATCTATCTATTTCTTCCTCTTCTTTTTTGCAGACTTCTTTATTCATGATTTTCCCATTGTCGGCCAGATAATTGTTGGGCACGAATGTTTTCACCTGACGACACAGATAAGCCTCACCAGGAATCAACTGGAAAAAGTTTTATTTTCATACATGGACGTGCGTATACATCCGTCGGCTCTTTCCATAGTTGCATCGAGTATCGTGTGCTATATTGATCGAAGCGATACCTTTTCGCCGCGAAGCTCCCAACTGTCCGATATTGCGTCAGAAAGTCGAACAAAACTTTCCGCGTTTTCGACAAATTCTTCCCAAGTTATTGTTCCTGGACCGTCCATGACATTTGGCGACTTCGTCAAAAAGCCGTTTTGGAATCTATAAAAAAAATCCCTCGATCTTTAGAACGACAGAGTTTCGGATAATTAAGTTAAAGATAATTTGCAAAATCTTTTAAAATTTAGTTTTTATTTTTCAGTCAATTACGAAGCAGGTTAAAAAAAGACATTGCTAATTCATAAAATTCATAATAATATCGTATTCAATGTGCAGCTCGATTTCGTGATAAAAATGAAAAGGGGGAAGCTGTACACCTGGGAGAACAGCCAGTGTCTCCCTATCCGGCCCCCTCGTCGCCTCGTCAATTGTCGGCTATTTCGCCTCGGACATGTTCGGTCGCGTTCGACAGACTTCGGAGCCCCCACTCGAGAGACTCGCGCCAGCACCCGAGCAGGTATTTGTTCACGTCGGTGCAATCCCTGCGAGCTCTCGATGGCAAGGTCCTAGGTATGCGTGTCTGGCTCTTCAGCCAATCGGACGCCACTCTGCGACCAGTAACGTCACGACTCGGGGTTCCTTTATTACTCGATTAAAAATAACTGGAACAATGTTCTCGAAAGCATTATCGCAATTCCTCTTCGAACTCAATCTTGCTTCGGGATAAACGCTAATTTTATAATTGAAAGATAATTACCCAAACTCTCTGCTAACTTTAATTCAATTTTGCATAGCTGATGTTTTAACTAATCTCTCTTTTACATGGATAGGTATCCAAGTCAATTATGACCTACGAATATCATAAATCTCTGCATGACCTTCTAGGAGCACTTTTCAAAAAATTCTTCATTCCTTAAAAAATCCTTCAATAACAGTGGCAAAAATGAGAAATAAAATCCCTTTCTAAATAACTCTGTAAAATGCCTAAATAATCCTTTTTAATATGGTATTGGGGAAAGTCATCGAAGCCAATTATGACCTATGAATATAACAATTCTTTCCATGACCTATTAGGAGCGCTATTTAAAAAAAAAAACTTCAATCCTTAAAAAAATCCTTCAATAACACTTGCAAAAAAAGGAAAGAAAAAAAAGGCAATGCCGTTCTAAGTAACTCCATAAAATGCCAAAATAATCCTCTTCAAATTTTATCTTTCAACATCGGAAATCCCCTGTTCTCGAGGACCTCCTCGACCCACGTCCCTGTCGCGAGGCTCGTCGGTTGCGCGCGCATCGTTGAAGAGCGTCGTAGCAGCGTCTCTCGACCGTGCGCATGCGCGCCTCCGTTACACTGGTGTTCATCAATTTTCTCTTGGTATTGGCGTGTAGATACATTCCCGTTCGTGATCGTGCGTGTTCCTGGCGAGAGTCGAGGGTGTGTGTACGCTACAGGCAAGTGACCCTGTCCGTTGCCGAGCACGTGTGCGAGCGAGACGCAGTCTTCGACTCGTCGAAGACCGACAGAGAAAGTAGTCCCTGTATCGCGCGGGCGTCGCGACGGTGGTATCGAGGATATTCGGGAATCGGTGTGCGCGGTTCTGAGAGACGAGAGGAAGAGCCACTCTCTCCTCCAGCAACGTAACAAATAGAGACACGGATAGGGCGAGAGAGACGGAAAGATTTTCTGCAACTACGTCGTCCGACGCGCGGAGGGGACTGAAGGAACGAACTGAAAAAAAACGCTACTCTCGGCCGAAGTTAAGGTGCGACTGAGTGTAAAGTGACCGAGAGACAGCGCTCGCAACTTTGTCGAACGCTGACGGGGACGCGGATAAATATTCTCGTCTTCACGAAGATCGAATTCTTAAAATAAAAAACAAAAAATATATATATATATATACATGTCGAATCACCTAAAGAGATAAATAAATAAAGCAATCTAAGGGGAACAAACCTCGACGGTAAAAACTACAGTATCTGCCAGTCGCAAACGCCAGACTGTGCCGCGATAGAACCGGAGAGAGAAGCTACGAGGAGAATCACGAAGAGGAAGAAGAGTATAGTGTGTGTGTGCGCGCGCGGTCACGCGGGGGCGACAGCGTAGCGGAGGAAGAACTGGCATTATCGAAGAGCCACGCCAAACGTATCGCCAGTCGAGGGGTTGCTGCGAGAAATTGTTTCTCCTCGGGGGAAAAAAAATTGAAAAAAAGAAACATTGGGACGGAGAGAGGAAACATCCTTTGTTGTTATTGTTTTTTTTTTACGATAAACATCGTCGATGTCGTCGCGCGATGACGACGCTCGTCGCCTGTCGTGCGGTCTCGTGCCCGCGAATCAAACCATGCGGAGCTGCAACACTATAGACTGAGAACGCGAAGCTTGACAATTTTATTTTTCTGTCACGAGCCTACGGAACCAAAACTACGAACTGCTGATTAAAGTTTTCGACTCGATTCGACGTAGCTCTAACGGCGTGTGGCTCGTACGCGTTAGCAGACGCGTGTAGATTTTTTGTTGTTATTGTTTTGTTTTTTCTCTAATTATTTAATTTCCGAGACTTTTCGAACGAGCTCTCGTTATCATTATTTTTATTTCGCCTGCCGTCGTCCCCCAGTCGCGTCTTTCACCACGGACGTTTACTGGCCAACGAGCCAGCCCGCGAGCCACCGTTCGCGATTATTATACGCTGGAGAGATTGACAAGTAGCAACAGTGGCGATGTACGCGAAGGGAAAAGCCTCGGCGGTACCCTCGGACGGCCAAGCCAGAGAGAAGTACGTATTTTTCAATCGCATTCTATCGATCGTAATCAAATTTTCATTCGCCTTCGATAAATTTTCCAGCACGATATTATAAAAAAAATGTTAGACGAATTTTAAGTTCTAGCGATATTGGACACGTTCTCCATTTTTGTTTCTCGTGGCACCGGCCGCCGTTGTTGTATCTTCAAACTCGATCGATCAGCTTCGAAAAATCGTTCGGATGAGAGAAAAAAAAAATTGCCGATTGTCTTCGAGGATCAAAATTTGAGCCCTTTTTTTTAATCGTCAATTCTTCTGTAAAATGTTAGTAAACAGTCGAAGTTTCATTATAGGTCTCTAAACAGTAGCTAAATGTACGTAAATGCATTTTTTAGTGCGAAACGAGCCCGATGTTCGAACTTTCTCGCCTACTTGTTTCTCGCTATAACGTGCCAGTGGGAAACTCTAGGATACATCGGCTAAGAAGCGTCAGCCGCTGCTCCGCTCACTGTCAGTCACGTAAATACACGTGACAGTCGAACGAATTGAGAACCCCTGGTTACGTTCCAGATAACCGCGACTACGATTACTCCCTTTCTCTCGCCGTAGTTTTAGGACCGTATCTCGGCTCCTTCTCACGCAAATCGGCCTCCGTGTATTTTTCGCCTCCTCTCGTGCGGTATCCTTCGCGCGCCCCGAGACACACACAGTACACGGGCGAACAACGAGTAGCCATTATTCCCGAGGTTCGACACCGGGAGATTCCGTTAGAAATGACGCCGGATCGTTGACACCGATTAATGCATCTCAAGCAGAGCGAAAATAATCGAACGGGAGAGGAAAAAAAAATACTAGAAAATTTCGAATGTCGTCTCTGTTTGGACTTATCTGATGCGCAGTTGGACTCAGAAAGACTCGTGGCTTCGAATGAGAGTTACTTTGTAGATCACAATTTTAGTTTCTTTTTTTAAAACCATACTGTTTTATGTTACAGATTGGCACTGTACGTCTACGAGTACCTGCTTCACGTAGGAGCACAAAAAGCAGCCCAAACATTCCTATCAGAGGTAATAGAAAAGTTTGGGCCATCTTTCGCGGACAAGAAGGCCCGCATATTAATCACTGATTAACATTGATTGCAGATACGATGGGAGAAAAATATAACTCTAGGTGAACCACCTGGGTTTCTACATTCTTGGTGGTGGTGAGTTGTAATTTTGAAGATACAATTTGGGAACGAGTAATTTTTTTCTTTTTTTATGAACATTGTATAATTTTTGTGATTTTTTTTTTCAGTGTCTTCTGGGATCTGTACTGCGCAGCACCCGAACGACGCGAGTCTTGCGATCACAGCAGCGAGGCCAAAGCTTTCCACGACTATGTAAGCAAACGAAAAATCATGCAGCGACCTACTATTAAAATTTTAACATATATTATTATATATTCAACATTTATTCGATGTACCCGTTATAATAGACTGTGAACGAATTTACCTGTTGACTGATATTGTTTTCTGTTTTATTTTTCAGGGTTTCGTTAACAGCGGATACGGTGTTAATGGTATTACACACGTAAGTATCGAAATAGCCTCGCCTAAATCCATTTCTCTGGTGCTCGAGAGCTCATAATGCTTCGCCTAAGACAGTTAGCTGTGTTAAGGGGACTTTGAAGTTGAACTTGGATTAATTCAAGCCGAATTAATCCAAGAATACTTGTTTCGAAGCTAAAATGCTCCTTCTTTCTTTAGCTTTTTTTTTAAAGAAAGAAGTCGATAAATTAACAGTCAATAAATTAATGAACTAATGAGCTCATTAAGTTAATCGAGTAAAACTTGCACGAGTCGTCATAGCGAGAAGCACGATGACGAGAAAACACAACTGAATTCATTTAATGGTTTTGGCTTTTATTTGATTTAATCGACCGATTATTGCAGAATGCTGGGCCAGCACCATCTCCACTCGGGCAGATGCCACCGAACGATGGCATGCCTGGTGGACCGATACCCCCTGGATTCTTTCCAGTAAGTTATCTTTTCTCTCCTCATTAACTCCATTATCATCTACACACCAATATATCTAAAATAGTTCTTCTTGCTGAAAACTAAAAGAGTGGATAGTATTTTCAAAACGTAACGTAAAAACCCGAAAAGAGTATACGAACAAAAGAACGAAAAGGGAAAATTCGTTCGTCGATAATAAAAAAAATATATCCAAAACGTGCTTCAAAAATTGAAGAAAAATATCTCGATTTGCTTCGATCGATTTAAACGTGACATCGTGATTTCTTATCCCACTCGGTATAAGAAAATCGAATCATATCGCTGTCTTGAAATATCTATTATCAACGTAACATAGAAAGTTTGGCGAGCCGACAATCGAACAAGCGGACAAGGTACCAAATATATATGAAAAATATAATTCTCTGATATACGAATTGCACGCTGTAAATAAATGTGAACGAATGCTGAGAGGCTTGTTACATACGCGAAAGCGTTCGATTCATCATACATTCATCGAGCTTAACGGATCTGTATCTATAGCTACGATCTTAAATCATTGAATACTCTTCTATTATTGTATCAATTACGTTTCTTTCGTGAATGCGTCGAAATTTTAATTCGACTATGGCATTTGAAATATATATCCCGAATGATCGATACCCAACTTTTAGGTCAGAATAATATATATACCATTTTTTTCGTACTGTGCATTAAGAAGAATCGGCTAAGAAAATTTTCGAAAAGAAAAAAAAATGGGTAAAATTAGCAGTAAAGGATTTATTAAAAAAAGTACATTTTTCGTACCCGTTTAATCAGACCTTGGCCGACTCTTAATAATGACTATTTTATACGCGTTACACGCGTTACACTTGATTCAAACATTGCTATCTAGGGTCTAGGCTGTAAGTGCTGAAAAAAAAATGAAAAATCGAAACAAAAAAAGAAAAGCTCTACGTGTCGAAAGTTCGATGAACGAATAGATAGTTTTGAAACAAGTGTATCTCCAAATCAAATCTCCATGCTTGACTATACACTATATATATTTAATATACTTACTCTTCTTCTTCTATGTATCTGATACTCATATGTATATGTGCGCTCGTTTATCATATTTCGCGGAGATTGTCAAGAACATTTTTTGGAGATAAATTTTCAAAATTGTATCCGATGGAAAAAGCTTGAACATCGATGTCAATTTTTCAAATTTTCCCGCCAAATGATAATCTCCAAATTTTCATTACGTCACTTCGAATCGATGTAGGAATTCCTTCCTAATTGTGAATTAACCTTAGATGTGCTAGTTTAGCCCTTACACCCCATATGGAAATCATCGCAGAGCTCAATTACACAATTTACATGTTGTAACATAGATACTTTATTTTCATATTTTTTTCCATGTGAGATATCATAGCATACCATGAGATATCGTTCATTTACTGTCGACGCTAAATTTCTTGAAAGTTCACTGCACCGTTTGACATGAAACAGCCTGCCTAGACACTAGAGGAGCATAAATCGTACTATATTTAACATAAATGAAATTTTCACATATGTCATTGCATTGTGATAACGTCGCTTCAGGTCACATTTATGTCGTTCGTTCATCTATCTGTGTCTACCTTCAAGTTCCTTTCGAAAAAAAATGCAAATAAGCATCTCATCTGGGGCTTTGTGGGATTGTCCGTAGATCGTAAAATCATTTCGAACTCAATTATTTTTTACATGTTTTTACTCGAAACTTGTCCGAATTTTTCTTCACATTTTGACGAACGCGCTATCCTAGAGTTTTTTTCAATTATAAACTAACCGACCGGAAGTTTATTTTTTATTTTTTGAAGAGCACACATTGGGTCGAAACGTTATGATAAAAATTTCTTTAATCTTAGGAAACTCAAAATTTTGATGACTATCATGTTAAAAAAACAAACGGAAAATTCTTCCCATGCCTTCTAGTGTACTATATAGTTGTTGCCTGGATCGCAGTGTTGCTACATGTCTGTCGTTTGCGTTGCTTGTTGCAGAACAACTCGACAATGCGACCATCTCCGCCCACACACCCCTCATCACAGCCATCCCCCCAGCACCCCCAGCCACCCCCGCCCCCACACTCGCAGATGATGCCCACACAGGTAAGAACCATTCAAAACACACACACAGACATAAACACCGCACACAAAAGTCCGTCATTCACGAAGAAGACACAATCGTTCCGCTCTCTCTCATCGATTCACCGCACAATATCATTACATCGTGTAACTCGACTGTTAAATAACAAAAGGGCGTAAGGGCGTAAGGGCTCACATATTTTAACCCTTTCATTCCTAATTGGACCATCCAAAAAACTATTTATCCCTGCATTTGAGTAAACTTGCGTTTCTATAGATCTTTGAAGACAATCAAATTTCCTAACAGGCAATTTACTTATTGCTCAAATAAATTTCAAACAATGGCTAATTTTTAAAAACTTTTGGACGATTGACATAGATCATGTCCTTTCATTATTCAACAGTCGACGTACGAATCATAAATCGTGCTATCTCTCGTGTTAAAAAAATCGTTCTATTGCTTCCTCATAGAGGAAGCTTTGTTTTCTGTCTATGGGATTGCACATTTTTACGAGTAATCGATGTCTCTACGCGTTTTCACCATAACGACCACAGTTTATGGGATCCATTAGTTGTCTCATCAATATTGTGCTGTTCAACGTTACGTTACATATAGCTTCTTGTCTAATTGTCATTAATATACCTTGCATGACGATTCGCGTCAAACACTATATTCGATATATACAGAGATATTACGAAACCCTCAAACCGGACAAAGTTTATCTATATATACTACTATTACATGATAGCGATATAGCATGAAACGATTCTAGAACGAGTTCTCGCGATTACATGCATTGCCAAGGTAAGAGATCCGTCCTTGTTTTTGTTACAACTCATAGTTCACTCGTTATATTTCTATATATATATTCAACCTCACACGTTACGTAAAAAAAATAATAACTCAACACCTCAGGTAAGAATAGAGCCTTAAGTTTTCACGTGAGGAAATTCGTGTTATAAATCGCCTCTGAAAATTTCCATTGAAAAATAATTCGTTGAAAAGTGCAAAGAAGGATAAAACTAATTAAAGCGGCAAGGACACGTTTGTTTGGAACAAACTTTAAGTACGGCGGAATTTTGGCTGCCTGCTTTGGGTTACGACTGATGTACAGAATTTAAGGCGAGACCCGAGGACGTTGGCGAGTGCAAAATCACGGAACTACGTCTTCTTGTTGCAGTTTATGGGAGGTCCTAGGTATCCTGCAGGACCAAGACCCGGCGTTCGAATGCCACAAATGGGAAACGACTTTAACGGGGTAGGTTCACATTAAAAAAAATTAATCCTCTCAGTTGCCGAAAAAAAATGTGTTGTTATTACGTATTCTGCGTACATTAATCGCAAAATTTGTAAATAGAGAATAACTTCTTTTTTTTAGATTAACACTCGTACTCAATTAACATTTACTGACGTGAAACAATTGTTTTTGACGTGTTTAGCCACCAGGAGCGCCGATGATGCAAAACAGTATGGACCCAACGAGACAAGGTAAGCCGACTCGTTCACTCGCATATAAAAAAGAGCAAAAAAAGAACAAAACTACTCTGTCTTTTATTTATCCTTTTGGTATTGGCAAGCGTTTCGAAAGGAGAATGACTTAGACGCATGAGTATCAAAAACCACACAGCAAAAAAATGAACGAGTATATACATATATTTCTTTTTTTTTTTATCATCATTAATTCTAAATCGGATTGGATTGCTGTGATGTGGAGTGGATTGGTTTTTGAACTTGGTCCCAGTTACGAACAGTGGTTTAGATTGTGCAATTTTTTTTTTTTTTACAATTTATAAATTTTATCAGTATTTCCCAATTTATTTTGAATTCGGAGTAGATTATATATTTTTTTTATATGCCACTGGGAAATAACTGGGCTCTGCCGCCAACAACTTGACCTTACCTACCTGCCGTACTAATGTGTGCTCTTGTGTTCCTCAGGCGAAGCCGGAGAGTTTGTAGGGTGGCAAGGTAGGAAGCAAACCCAGCAACCGAATCACACTCACATGACTTAGTAAAAGCCTAACTTCTCAATATAGTTTTTCATTTCTCCTCTGTGCGCCTCTTATTGTGTTTATTTTTTGTTGCCTTCTTCTGCAACCGACACGTCACACTGGCTTTATCTTGTGTCGCAAAGGCCTCTCCAGCTCTGTTTAGAAATTCGGATAGAAAACTACAGGTATTAAAAAAGGTGCACGAAAAAAATTTAAATTTTGGATTTTTTAATGCACTCTTTAAAATTCTACGGTCGATTTTTATCCGAAGTTTCGAAACGTGATCTCATTCTTGTAATTAGTGTTGCAATCGGTGCTTAAAACATTATATACATATTCGTCTGTCCGATCGATCCTCAAAGTGTCACTATACTTTCGTCAGGACGGGTTAACAGATCAAATGATTATAAAAAATTACTGAGAGAGCTTTAGTCATGATGTGAAAATTTTTTGTACTCAAAACTCTGTGATTCGGGTGTACAAACGTGTTACAATGGGAATGGCCGATTATGACAATTTTTATATTTTTTTTCGCAAATTCCCTGAGGATTAGGAGTCGGGTTTTGGGCACACAATTAGTACGTTCGGATTTGCAATTTCGAGAATTTTCTTTCACGTAGCGGAATGAATTGTACAATATATTTTCCATTGAAGAAATTTGCAAAATTTGCTGATAAACAATTACCTACGGTAGATTCGACAAAACAACACAATTGCCTTTTTAGTCTACCGCTCTAGAATTATTAATGTGCTTCCTCGCTATTGTTGCACACTGTACATAAAAGCCAGACGATACATGTTTTTATTGCTTTCGGATTTTTGTTTGTGGCGGGAAGAGAAATGAAACGAAACTTGACTCTATAAGTTTCCTGTTTAGTTTCTCTGTAGCGAAATTCATACATCTCACATAGTCGCAGTAATTAAAGAAAATATATATATTTTAGAAATACATATATGTTACCGTGCCGTTCCCATTTCTCTCCAGCATGTGCCTCCTGCCGTGTCAATGTGTGTGTTTCTTGTTAACCATCTCGCCTACATTTAGCACGCCATTCCTACAATCACAAAGCCCCGATGGCACTTTATTTTTAATCTGTGTCAGAGATGCCACCCTGAGAAAATGTGACTAAAAATTATTTTTAAAATTCATAGTCGCACCTTAAAGTGTAATTGCTACTGTGTTCAACATTCGTGTTCTGTCTAACGGAAGGCAATGTGCAAAACGTTAACCCTTAGTTTGCATTAGGGGTCAACAAATAATGGCCCTACATTTTTCGCCTAATCTGTTTCGGAAATCTGACTGCGTGCGCTTAAAGTTCGATCAATACACTGCAAAAAGTGTCTTAAGCTTTTTTTTTATAAAAATGCATAGTTACCGAAACATTCGAGATAGTCGAGGCCGAAAATGAATGAATCTCTACGCAGGTGTGCACACTAAGGGTTAATAAGCCTTGCTGAAAACGGCAACTCTGACCAGTGTTTTTGATTCCGGCAAAGAGTGTCTCGAATCTGAACACAACTAAAATTTTACTATTACTCTTCGAACATTATTCGTGATAATAAAATTTCGGTAAAGTTGTCCCATCGACGATACACGAAAAATTACAGTTTTTGGATTTGGTCACGCTTTGCGCGAAAAATTGTGAAATAAACGATTAGTGATTAACCAAGGGATTAAGATACGATCATAGAGATACTTTACTGGTCGTAATTGCGATTGGATGTTACTGATACGTTTTTCTGTAGGACCGCCAGGCATGAACCCGATGAATCCAAGGATGAATCCACCGAGAGGGCCGGGAATGGGTCCGATGGGACCGGGAAGTTACGGACCTGGTATGCGAGGTCCTCCGCCAAACAGTAGTTTAGGGCCCGGAGGGCCCGGAGGACCCGGAGGAATGCCACCGATGAGCATGGCCGGACCAGGCGGAAGGCCACAGTGGCAACCGAACACATCTACAGTACGTTAAAAATAGGAAAAAAAATCTGTACTAGCTCGCAGGTAGTCGTTAAGAGGCTGCTGAACCTTCCTGTTTTACCGACGGAAAGAGACGACGTTGTAGAATCAACTTTGCATTATTAATATGGTCCACATAATGCTTCACATTTTACAGGACATTAATACGAGTCATAAACGCTTCGGTGTGCACTTGCATTTCAGTTGAAAAGGTCCGAGAAATTAAGAAAATAGAATATTGCAGATTGTCGCGAAAACCAATATGACCGCTCAAAATTTCAGCAGCATTTATTTTGTAGGATATCAAACATTCTGGAACGTACATACGTAAAACGAGAGCGCACGCTGATTCTATGAAATTCCCCGAATATTCC
The DNA here is from genome assembly GCA_030522725.1 of Ichneumoninae sp. B BG-2022a. Classification (NCBI taxonomy): domain Eukaryota; kingdom Metazoa; phylum Arthropoda; class Insecta; order Hymenoptera; family Ichneumonidae; species Ichneumoninae sp. B BG-2022a. The sequence continues at coordinate 14,091 of JAPYZD010000737.1, forward strand.
AAAATCGTCACAAAGTCTAATACATAAAAGAAATGAATGTAAAGTTTATTCTACGTTTGCATTTACCGTTCACTTGTGTCAAGTGATCAGAGTCGATAAAAAACGAACGAATGTAGCGATTTCAAACCGGTGGTTTCAAATCGTGTGGGCACGATGTAAAATCACCGGTGAGTCAATCGTAATACTACCTTCATGATCTTTCGCTAACTGTAATATTAGATTTTTAAGCGGTTACGTCAACGATTTGAAGCGTATGTGTAGCATATTAATAATTCTAAATTGAAACTAAAGAATCGCCTAGTTCCGTCGGTAAAAAAGGTAAGTAAGGAGTTAAAAACGGATTCAGCATCCCCTTAAAGAAAAGCGTGAAATAGGACGAAGTCATCGGTGTGTGAAAACCCGAAGCGAAAACAGATCCATCGAATGAATGACTCATTAACTGGTGACCGCTCATTTACCAATGACTCTGTCCTATCCCTGGCAGAAAATAATATCTTTGAAAACGGCAAACAATAAAATAAAAAAATACTATATTGGTTTTGTTATTCTCAATAATAATCGTTATCGTATTCTGTGCAGCCAATGAACTATTCGTCATCGTCGCCGGGTAATTACGGCGGGCCACCTGGCTCGACTGGCCCACCAGGGCCAGGAACACCGATAATGCCAAGTCCTCAAGACAGTAGCAACAGTGGTGGCGAGAATATGTACACGATGATGAAACCAGTACCTGGAGGAAACATGCCCGGGGTTAGTATCGCATCCAGGCTAATCGATCCCGAAATAACGGACTTGGTTGTTGGTTTTGCGTTAAACATTAACAGTTTCAATTATAATTTTTTTTTCCTTTAGTTGATACATTCAACTACGTTGTTTTTGCCAGGGTTCAAATCATTTGCTTGCATACTTTTTACAAATGTCTGTATTACACAGAGTCCTAACACTTGCGCACCAAAAAATGTCGAAATTAATTCTCACATTGTGGCATAAGAAATGAAGGGATGTACAAGAAATGGGCTATTTGAAGCTTAAACTTGATCGTTTGTTTATCGCTTTTTTAGTGTTTTTTTTTTTTAATCACATATGGTAGCGATGGAATTGACTGATAAAAATGTGTCTGATTTTGCAGGACTTCCCGATGAGCGGTGGACCCGAGGGTGGTCCAATGGGACCAATGGGACCGAACACAATGGGCCCAGTACTAAACGGCGACGGACTCGACGGTATGAAGAACAGTCCAGCAAACGGTGGTCCGGGAACACCGAGAGAAGACAGCGGTAGCGGCATGGGTGACTATAATCTCGGGGGTTTCGGCGGTCCCGGCGAGAATGTGAGTATGAGCAGATTCTTTAACGAATCTATGTATAGTCAATGAAACAATGAAATGCGATAAAAACTAAAAAAAAGAAAGAAAGAAAAAATTTACAACTAAGTAGCCACGGGGGTGCATAAATTTGCAATTGACGAATCTTCGCGTACTTACCGACACGAACGATCATTATTAGTTCGATCGACGAAAAAAAAGGAGGTCCGCGAAGAATCGTCGGCTCGTTACGGAAACGCATGCAATCCAAATCGTGCATAAATTCACAAGCTCGCTTACGCTCAGGTCTTTCAAAAAAACAAACAAAAAATAAAGCAATTCAGAGTGCAAAAAAAGCAAATGATAAGATAAATTACTTTCTGTCTCAGTAAATCGCGCGACGCTAATTCTCAATCTTCGATTCCAAATGGCGCTATATCCGATAAATTCCTCTGGTAGTGGAAGACTGTCTTCTTAGGTTTTTATTTGTTTATTGGGCAACAGAAAATCGATGGGCTAGTGGGAAATTCTATTATCGTTAATTAAAAAGATAGATAAATTTAAACAAAAAAGTCGATGCATAAAAACGGGATATCGATCGGGTATCGTAAAAGGAAAATAAAAATGAGAGAATTTGGATACTCTATCGCTTCTCAGGCACTGAGGCATCGACAAATTCATGTGCCAGATATGAAAAATTTAAGATAAATTTTTGTTCTTCTTCTTCGCGACTATATTCTATTACGACGCGGTTTTAATTCATTCAGAGTAACTACATACGTGCACGTTCTGTATTTCTCGACAGTTTTTTTAAAACTCAAATCGCCTTGGATCCAGCCTCAAGTTCATAGACGTCGTAGACTTCCCGGTTAATCACACGAATGAGGAAGGGGATTCATACCGAAACGACTAACGAGAACACGTGTCACGCGTCCCGTAAAACCTCGGTGAAAAACGAAACAAAGAAAGAAAGGCTCGACCTGCATTTTTTTTCATTTAATCAATCTGTTGTCAATCGCACCCCCCCCCCCCCCCGCCCTAATAAATCGTTAAACTCTTAGCATTTAAGAATCAGCGCCGATAATGAACAAGTTACTTAATTGCCACTACCGCCATACACCACTATGCATATGCTTCGCTGATACTCGCAAGGTTGAAAGAACTATTTGCTTTCTTATTTTTCATTCTTTTTTTTACATATGTTTTATCACTACGTTTTTAATTGTCAAGGCTATAAGCGTCTTTAGTTAGCGTTCTGACTGTCATTAGTCATCTCCCGCCCCCGCCCCCAAAAAAAAACAACTATTATTTATATTTATTTCGAACACGATTGAAAAGATACAAAAAAAAACAAGTAAAACACATACTTAGCTCGTAAGCGAAGGTGCCTGAAGTACGAAAGGCTGTTACTCGTAACTGTCCATCACTGTGATTTGGTCGCATAATTTTCTTAACTCAATTATCATTCTTTTTTTATACATATATAGATATACACTGTATGTGTGTCTTTGTTTTTCGGTCTCGTATATTGTTTCATCTACATAATCCTTTTTTATTTTTATTTACGTTCTCTCAAAAAAAACATCCACTGGTTTGTTCTCTCATTTCTAGCGTCTTCGACATATCGCACGAGAACACGCTCGATTTTTTAGTTTTTTTGTTTCTACCTTTCGCGCTTTCCTTCAACCCTGAATCTTGCCAAATTCGGCCTAACATAGAGTCCGAATTGTATTTAAAATCGCGATTGTCGATAGTATATTTTCGCGAGAGACTGTTCGAAAGGGCTTCAAAAGCGTCCCAATTTCTAGTCGCTCTCACGATTGTGCAAAACGAGATTTTTGCTATTATATTTTTTATTTCTGTTTCCTCTGGTCGAGTTCGATCGCTTTGAAATGGGCAGGACAAATCCAGTCGAAATTCAGACAGAGAGAGTTCCCTCCACAACATTTGCTCATTATTAATATTACGCACCCGTACGTCACGGGCCGGCGAATCAATACACTGTCGGTAGCTATAATCGCATCGCAATGCCCCGTGGAATTACCGCTTGCCGCTTTCGATAATTGCTCAATTAAAACGAATTCGAATTTTGTACATAGTTCGGGAAACGGATTTAGGGGATCGAGAGGGCGGGGGGATGAACGGTTTTTATTTGTTGTTTTCGAGATAAATCAAGAAACATGAAACGCGACTGACATCTTCGTGATTTTTTTGTTTCTTCTTTTTTATAGTACGTATTTTTATACAACTTTACATAATAGCCGATAGCTTTCGTCGATAGTACACATAAGTATAATACTCTGCTCTATGCCACGTGAATTTTTTTTCACCACCGACATGGGATAATTTTTGCTAAGAATTGTAAATATTGTTTTTTTTTTTATACTTTCTACTCTAATCTAACTTCTTGCCTGACTTGGTAATGGAATAATTAAGGCCTCTGGTGCGCAGCATGGTTGAATTTTTTTTTTTTTTTTACAAAGCTCCCGTTTTTCTTTTGACGAACGGATTTGGTCTTAATGATAGTTTATTTTTTATCGTGTATAAAGTAGCCATACGAGCCTGCATAATCATGTGTAAATACGCATTATTTGTATTGATATAACTATATTCGAAACTGCCGTCTTTCGCGAGTTTGTTGGCTTTTTAATTTAATTTTAATTTTTTTTTATAATCTATTCAATGCAACTCTTGCGCTTTTGGGGCATAGGACGCGACGTTTTGAGATTCGTTTATTCCTTTTTGTCACGGTACCGCCACAGGCAATTGCGATGCTGATAACGCCGATTAATATACCTGAAGTACTTGAATAAATCGTGAGACGGAATGTTATATAAAAACGTTACTATTTTTGTATGAATATAAGGACACACGCGTAATTAGGCAGTGTGAGTACTGAACCTAAAGGTGATTGGAGAAGAGCTCTGAAGAGGAAGGTGGGGTAGGCTGTATTTAAAGTTAAAAAAAAAGAAAACGAGAAAAATACAAACAAACAAAAAATATGGAATCCATCCGTCCGCAGGTGGTTATAGGTCAGTACCAGACTATGCTGTGCTGCTATTAGTTACTCTTAACTTAAACACCATAAAAACTACATATTAACGATTCAATGTAACATGAAACGAGGAAAAACAAAATGAATACGATGAAAATTTGAGAAAATAAAAATTAAACGAAAAAAATAAAATAAACACGCGAGCGCGAAATTTTTGGACCAGCGCCTTAAGAACACGAAAAAAAAACAATCCCAGAACTATTTCGTTCTATCGTTCTGATGTTTAATGCAAGGGTTGTATTCGCTGGTTCGAAGTTTCGTTCTGGCCGATTTTGGCGACAGAAGCGATCTAACCGTTGACCTTTTTTATTTATTCACTATACATATATATATATATATATATTAGTATATGTATATATTCTCGACGCCGAAGGTACGCTTACGTTCCAAGATTCGTTTTGTTATTCTGAAAGACTTTCTCCGATCTTATTGTTGAACTTACAACAAACAACAAAAATCGATATATATCTAGATAAATCGTCTATATATAGATCGATGAGATGCAAGAGGCGACACGAACTGGATAGAGATTGTTCGTTAGTACTAGATAAACTAAAACAGATCAAAATTAATCGAACGGAAGATAAGTAAATATACGGAAATGAAAAAAAAAGTCATATTTCCATTCTTTGATCGTCGTCCAAGCGTATATTGCGTTTCTCTGTGAAAATTAAAGAAATAAATTTGCTTAAAAAAAAGAAACACGATTTAGGATGACCGAGTCGCCGCACGTACTTGCTCGTACTTAGTTGTTGAATTAAACGAGAAAAAAATTGATAAAAGAAAGAAAGACGTGAGAGAGTGAGAGAGATTGGTCGTGTGAGAGAGAGTGAGGGAGAGCGCGAGAACGTAAGGGAATGTCGTTTAAGTCTTGAAGTGTAAACGCACCTTGGTACTCTTAAAAAAAAAGAAAAAAAACACCGATAACTCAATAACTCCCACGTTGTAAGCCTATATTACGCCTGAATGATGAGAAATAAGAAACGAAAAAAAAATATGCCTACGCCAAGGGGAGATCGAGACAATAAATGTAATCCTGTTACACTGAGAATAATGCGTTTTTCTTTTTATTTGTAAAACAAAATAACCCGCAAGGTGCTGGGGCTACCGGAGTATATATTCTTATTAATATTTCATATACGTTTTATACATAACTTTTATGCTGTCTGTTCGTCGATTTGAGCTCGGGTGGATCATTAATTATTCACGTTTGTTTCGTTCGCAGAATGCATCGTGTGTTTCATGCCGTTTGCCGTCTCCCACACACGTACTTCTTACTTCTTCCCCTCCAAAAAAATCATCTTCCACGTGGTTTTATTTTCTGTTTTTTTTACTATTTCTCTTTCACTCTCTCTCTCCACAATTGCCGACACCTTTATCCACGACACATCCTCACGCTAAGTTGGAACGTGGGTGAAACACACGTTCTGCGAACGCGATTTATAAATTTCATCGAGGCGATTGACTATGAGATACGAATTAATAATGAAGATTAAAAAAAAACATATCAAACAATAAATATAGTTCTGGTAGCTGTATATAGTACTAGGCTGTACTGACCTGTAGCACATGGATGCGTGAGCCGGATTGCGATTATGGATTGCGAAATAGCGTTGTACCGTTTAGAGTGCCAAAAAAAAATCAAAAGATACATGCAAAACGAGAAAAAAAAAGTTTATAGATACGAAACCCGAAAAAAGTAATCGATACGAAATGATCAGAAGAGAGAGAAGCAACGATTTGTCTTGTGGTTGCTTGAACTTTTTTCTCTTTTCTCTTTGTTTATTTCGTAACAAATCGGTGAGGTGTGGGTGCGTGTCGGGGGAACTGATACAAGACGAGAAGAATTTTTCTCGTTCGTGAAAGAAAAAGAAAACAATAAAAAAAATCGATGTGATCGGGTCACATCGATTTTCGCGTCGGTTAATTTGCTTGATCTCTCTCTTAACGTCCATGTGTTGTGGGTCAGAGCACCCTGATTATTTACTGATTATTTGTAACGATGATGACGAGACAATGAGAAAAGAAAAGTGAAACATATTTAAAAAAAAATACCTTTCTATTGCAATTAACAAGAAAAATGAAAGAAAAAAATAATAAATAAACGATCTATCATTGTGTCACATCGAACTCCTTAATTATAAAACGTATCTAGTTATCTATCATGATCTCTCAATCGAACGACCGAACCTTTATGGATTACTTTGAGCAAGCCCGGCCCCACCGACGCACCACCACACCGCACTGTATGTATACGCTGACGTTACCATTGCGTATGCGATTCTCGCCGGCCCAGCATTTCGTGCCAAGATCGATGAATCACGCGTGTGATGCGTCCAAGCCGAGCCTCGATGGATCGAGCTATCAGTGAACGAACATGAATCACGAGATATCGGAGGTGCCTCAAAGGTGAACGAAAAATTACTAAACGAGAACATAAGACAAATGACTCAGTTACTGACTTTTTTTCAAATCTTAGCATTTTTCTAAAAATATATAGCGAATAATTAACCCTTCACGTACGGTATCCTTGGATCTAGCATTTGCTCACATTACTTACATTAATGGAACATTAACGTACTATTTTTTACAATATAAAAATACGAGATATTAAAAGTACAAATCTTTTACCTGAAATTTATAAAAAGTTTCATGAAAAATACAAACTTTACCGTAAAATTGCAACGCTCATTTGTTTGAAATTTCAAAAATAGTTTATGTAAAAAAGCTTTCAATGCCGTTCATTAATTTGCAAATAAATTTTTCTTTACCGTGTTGATGTGTGATAATTAATCTGTAAAAATTAACAGACGTTCATCGTGTTGTTTTTTTGATAACGCGGAAGAAAATTTATTACGAACATCCGTATCGTTTTTGTCCTTTAAAGAAGGCATGGTCATTTGCTATCTGTAAAAGTTTCCCCGTACTTGAAGCGTTAAAAAAAATGGTTAATTTTTCACGACCTCCACAACTATATATTAAATAACTTCTGAAACCATCGGTCGGTGATTTTATTGGTAAATTAAAGCTGAAACGCTCTGCTTTGCCGAACCAAAGGTCAGTAACTGTGTTGGTCGTTTGCTTCGCATCTTGGTTGAAAGCTGAGGTCGTGCGTTAGAGAGCGTACGCAAGAAAGAATAAATAAGAAAAAAAAAACGAAAAGTAAGCGGCAAAAAAAAAAGTATAACATACGAAGTTTTCGGCTGCCGCTGGGTTGTTGCCCCGAGGTTAACGTGTAACCGGCCTGGTTGTTGGTTGGTTCGCAGGATCAGAACGAGTCGGCAGCTATTCTCAAGATCAAGGAGAGCATGCAAGAGGAGGCCAAGAGGTTTGAGAAGGATTCAGATCATCCAGATTATTTCATGCAATAACTCTCCACGAGTCATTGGACCTTGCGACACACGACCTAGCGCTTTCGCGGATCTGTGACCAAAAAATGACACTTTCACACGAGAAAAACAAAAGAAAATAACAAAAAAAGAACCACACATAAACGATACACAAGAATGAGTAACGAAAACAAAAATAACATCGTGTTACGTACTATATGAAGGAGAAGCGTTTCGGCAAACGTTCCACGATTGCGGCCTCTCCTCTTCCTTGTCGCGATGTCTGTCCTCAATTTTCTGTACACTCAAATTTTTTCCGACAAAACATCAACAAATTGTTGTAAAAAAAAAATCGCACGCGCACAATACCCAACGTACAAAAAACACAATTTCCACGGTAAACGAAAGTATTGCTCGCATCAGAACGAAAAAAAAGTTGAATCTTTTTTCATCATTCTCTCGCCGCGAGTCAATGAGAAAATGATCAAGAAAAATTCTAAAAAAAAAACCAAAAAAAAATATCGTTCTCCTCCATCTTCCTTCTCTCTTCCTCACACACTGCACATTAATTCACCGGGAAAAGAAAAAACAAAACAGATTGACGCCCCAGCGTAACGTATATACCTTACTTATAAATATTATACAGCAATAATATAGAAAAGGACTAAACGGAATAAATTATTCTGTATTATAATACTTATATACTATAATAGTTTAAACTCGCCGCGGGTCGTGTGAACTTTGTCGATATCGCGTGGACTGTGTGATCCGAGCGTTAAATAAGCGCGAGGGTATTACTACGTGTATAGTAAAGAAAAAGAAAAAATAATAACAATTGGTGTCGCGATGCGTGACGAGAGATCCAGCAGCAATCGCCTCGATTCGACTCAAATTTTGCCCACCAGGGATATGATTTTACCCGCGCGAAAGTACGCGAATTCTTTATTTTGTGAAATCCAAGATATTAGCGAGGGATGAAAAAAAAATTATTTCGGAAAGGAATATCGTTACGTGAGAACGAAGGGGAAAAAATGTAGAGAGAAAGCACGAGACCCGCACGTGCGGTATCGCCGCGGGGATCGTCCAAGATTTGACTCGCAAACCCCTCGGGAAGAGAAAAGGGTAGCTGTTCTCGTGCCAAGTATCGAGAGGGCGACGAGCAGTTTTCCTCTCCCTATTTTTTTTTCTTCCCTTCGCTCTCCAACTCTCCGCATCTCACTCGGGCTTCGGAACCGACGAGCAGAAAGTAGAAAAAAAATTGGCCAGTGTGCGGGTAAAACCGCGTTATAACGAATCAAAGTCACGAAAGCAAGTGAGAGATGAGAGGATTAGGAACGACGATGGGCCCAGAGAGCTCAACGAATCGATTCCCCGATTATACACAAAGTACTGTTGGAAAACCGCGCGTGTCGTTACCCTCTGATACCATTTTATTGTCTGTGAATATTATTATTATTATTATTGTGCTGAAAAAAAACAGTATGACAGAAATGAACGTTGCGGGGTATTGGAAAAAGGGTCGTCGAATTTTTTAATTAAAATAAATATCGTTGAAAATCTGAACAGCCATTCGATGTGAAGAGGAAAGCGTGAAAAAAATCCGTTTCGGGCTCGACGTGAGAATAAAAAAGCGAGGACAAAATTTGACCACTAGCGCTTGCAGTTAAATCAGCGAATCAAATTTGGGAAAGCGGATGGAAAAAAAAACATTGTGAACGCGGATGCGGAGGTTCAATTCGGTCTAGTTAATTATTGCGATACTTTTTTTCCATGAAATACGTAAGTACGAATTTAATACAAAGACTATTCGCGACGGGAATTACATAGAGTAAAAATTATATGTATGATTTTTCGTGCGAATCGTTAAAGTAATATCTTGAGGATAGGGGCCAAAGGCCGGTGTTTCGTCGATTGTAAAAAAAAATACTCCATCGATCCCCAGTCATATGCGGTTCAATCTTTTTTTTTTTTCTTTGGAACCGATCAATGCTGTTGCAACTAAATTAACCACGAGACGACATCGGCGCGATCGTTATTGGGGCGCTCGAGTGCAAAATCGAGTAAATTGTGAGTGTACCCTGTACGAATTGACAGGCAAACTAAAAACAAAAAGCAAAACATATAAACGATGAAAAGATGAGCGTCACGCATTCGCTCTTCGAATTCACGCATAATTAACGAAATAATTGTAGGTATCCTGTACGAGTATAGCAAACATTAGCGTAAATAAAAAAAATACGAGTAATAATTATGAAAACGATGAAAATAAATGTCATTTATCCTACAAAAAAAAAAGCGGAACAAACTTTTAAAAACATGCGAATCGCTCGTCTCTTCTTTGACAATATCATCGATTCCACACCGGCGAAGAAGAAAAATTGGCAACATCGGCGACGAAGAAAGAAAAACATCGAACAGGTAAGTGATGATTAAAAATTGAACTTTGACAACTGTAAAATTACGTGTAAAGGGAGAAGAAGGCCGACCGCTATAGCCGAGTCCTTTGGCAACGTTCGGCAAATCTATAAATAGGAATCACGTAGACAAGTGACTACGTCGGCAATCGCGTGTACAAAAATTGGCAATAGTTGGAGCCCGAAGGACGAGACTCTCTCTCGGTCGATTATAAAAGGCAGAGTTGGCAACTACCGTCCAAGATATAGAGATAGACAAATTGGATGTAAAACAATGAAACTCGAGAACAAATTGTATCGAATCCTTTAAGGATGCGTCACTCGAACATTCCCAACCAAAAGTCGATCAAAGTCTCAGTACTTCGCGATATGACAAAAATCTGAAAACACCTCCGTACTTATAGCGTAAAAAAAAATTCAAAAACTGAAAATTCGAAAATGTAAGAAAATGCTGAAAAAATTTTTGTGACTTCTAAAAAATCAACGAATTCGTTTGAAAAGAGAAAGTAAAGGTTTACGGATTTGTTTACCAATTTTCTTTTAGCAATTTGTTAATAACTCTGCCATTATTATTATACAAAATTAATGTTCTCGACACCTCTCATACAGTTGATTTTTCTCACATTTTCATACTATTAGGAAGTATTGAAATCCTCACTGAATCTCACTTTTGGCTGGGAATGTTTGTGCGATGCGTCCTTAAGATTAAGTGAATACAACATTTTCGATATGAGTAATCAGATAAAATTGTAATTTTTACCGCAAATTTATTCCACCCATTTTTAATTCTCCATAATGAATATCCATTCCGGTCACCAGATTAAAAAAAAAAATTATGCAATCGACAACTGCGAACGTTTCGAGTAATCGAGTGACGCGTGACTCGCGGAAGTTTCTCTGAGCAGAAGCTGACAAAACGTGAGAGAAGACGGGGGTGGAAAAAAGCTGGCAACCTTATTCCTCGTAGCCGAGAGAAAACGACCTCGAGGACAGAATTGGTAGGAGAAAGTAGTGCGGAAGCTGTGCGAACGGTAGGATAGGCGAGAGTAGGATGAGGTCAGAGGGAAAGAGGGACGAGCGTGCTTATCGTGCATCGTCTCGAAACGCTTCTCGGGCGCCTCTGGCGATGTGCAAAGCCGCCTTCCTCGTTGGCTCCCTCGCGACCCTACAGCGGCGGGAGCAGCAATGGCCCATCCATGAAGTCGCAGCTATTGTATCTGTCATGTGTTCAGATATACATTCAGAGAACGAGCGTGTGTCGTCGTCGACGTTGCTCCTGCTGTCTCATCCCTGAGACGCCCGGACGACGACGACCGCAGCGCGGCTGACGTTTGCGAAAAAAATCACGTCGAATCTCCTCGAGAGAGGACGTACGACATATAAGATGAAACTCGCCGGATGTCCGGATAATGGGACGCGCGACGAGTTTGGGACAATCTAATTTCGAACTGAGAAAAGATGACAGATAAGGGAGTCTAGCTTTACGCTTCTCCGAGCTTCTTGAAATTTCGTATAGAAGCTATCCGGATGGCAAATAATCGAGTCAGAATAAATATGGAAATTGTTACAGATCAGCAGCTGGCAGTATATATCATAAAATGTCAGAAGTGCCAAATCACTCGCATAAGCTACATTCTCCAGATTTCGGCTTTCATAGCATATCGATTTGAATTTCGGAAGTGGCAAATCACTCCCATGCGCTATATTCTCGAGATTTCGGCTTTCATAGCATATGGAAGTGAATTTCAGAAATCTTAAATCACTCTCATACGCTATATTCTCCAGATTTCAGCTTTTATAGCATATGGAAGTGAATTTCAGAAATCTTAAATCACTCTCATACGCTATATTCTCCAGATTTCAGCTTTTATAGCATATGGAAGTGAATTTCGGAAATCCTAAATCACTCCCATATGCTATATTCTCGAGATTTCGGCTTTCATCGCATATGGAAGTGGATTTCGAAAAACCTAAATCACTCCCATACGCTATATTCTCGAGATTTCGGCTTTCATAGCATATGGAAGTGAATTTCGAAAATCCTAAATCACTCCCATGCGCTATATTCTCCAGATTTTGGCTTTCATAGCATATGGAAGTGAATTTCGAAAATCCTAAATCACTCCTATGCTCTATATTCTCCAGATTTCGGCTTTCATAGCATATGGAAGTGGATTTCGAAAAACCTAAATCACTCCCATATGCTATATTCTCGAGATTTCGGTTTTCATAGCATATGGAAGTGAATTTCGGAAGTGGCAAATCACCCACCAAAATACTGACCGCGATCGGTACTGCTTGACTTTGGGGAGCCTCATACTAACCGCGCACCCATCGCTGTCGGTCGTTCATCGACATACTTTCTATCTACATAGATAAAGGGGACAGAATTTTCATGTGATATAATTGCATAATTGGGTGGATTTTATTATCTGGTTTCTTCGATTGTCCATTCGTAATTACGACCTACTGGAAGGAAAATCCGTCAATTTCGTATAGAAAAAAGAAGAGCGACTGAGAGCTGGGCACGGGATGAGACCCACGATCAAAGGCCTCAAGAGGAACCCTTAGCTTAATCACCTGATTTCACGGAGACGCTTGATTTCCTACTCACGATCTGTCCTCAATGTACGGCCGACTAGAGTAGTAGTACATAGTAGATTCTGTCGGGAATACTGACGTCATAGAACCGACGGAAGGAAAGCTCCGAGCCACCTATATAGTATACATACCCTGTAGTTCGTACTCACAGGAATCGTCGAGTGGTTACTGGAAATACTCAGGCGTCGCCGGAAATAAGTTGGTACCGCGGGTGGGATTACACAGCAAACTCGTTACGACTGTTCGAGCCGAGTCGGAGTAGTTCACGTCTCTCGTCCATTGATTTTGAGTGAAATTTGAAAAGTCCATCCGACTCAACTTTTCCAGCGGAAGTGATATAATTAGGAAAGTGAAACCGGAAATTACGTTTTCCACTCCAACGTAACATCCGGTAAAAAAATTGAGCGGCTCTCAGCTTGCACTGAGAGTCACACGGATGGAAGCGTCGGTCGAAATAATATACACCTAATTCCGACAACCTTTTCGGCATACAAAACCAGAGCACGACAATTGCTATGTAGGGAGCGGAGCAAATTGGGGCAACGGGGCAAAACGGGGTTTTCGGCAAAACGTCATTTTCCAATAATTTTTGGATGCCCGAATTCGCCCTATCGGATACATCAGACTTTTCTGCCCAGTTTTACCACCTTGTCCGATCCAAAAATGATTGGAAAATGTAATTTTGCCCAAAAACCCCGTTTTGCCCCGTTGCCCCATTTTGCCCCGCTCTCCCCTAAATAAACCTTTGATCTGCAAAATGTCAACCTTTAGAGTAAGCCCTTGAGTTTTTTTGTTTTTAATTATGCAAATCTGTGTTATTTTCTGAATAATCATGTTTTTTATGGGCAATTTTGTGCTATCGATTATCATAACTTTTTTGAAGTAACCAACGTGCTTGCTCGGTTTTCGGCGCCATCGGGGGCGTTGTCGGGGTCAGCGATAATATCGCACTTAATCTTTATGCTATCATTTACGAAGTATCGACAACGCCATTTCTCCGAAACTTCATTTCGGCTTATGTAATTTTTTGAAAGGTCAATATAAAACGGTGTTTTTCTGTGAGATACTGGAACCCCCTCGCTAATCAGGGCTGCACTTGCGGATTGCTGAAATCCCGTTTTTTTTTTATAAATATTATTTAAGAGGGGATGTGTACGTAGTTGTGTGTTGGCCAGTAAATAAAACGTCCAATAGCGAAGCGGATCTTTCCCTGGATTCCCCTTGGCACACCACTTAAATAGAGGGAAAAGCTCCTTGCGTCATTAGAACGTCCAATTATATGATTTTAAAAAAATTCATACTTCAACAAGTAGCAATTGAACGAAGCTGATTTTTTTTTATATTTTCACGAAATTTTGTTTCGTCAGCTCATTTGGCTGTTATAAGATTCGAAGCGGAAGAAAAGATCGTGCTGAAAATGATGATCGATCAATCGGTGAGCAATGCGTGGCTCGGTTATCACGATCAATTCGACGAGGGAGATTGGGTCTCCGTGTTCGATGAGAAGATCAGCGAAGGCGGATGGGAGAATTGGTCCAAAAAATGGCACCCCAACCCTGACAATCATGGGAATCAAGATTGCGCCGCATTACTGTCAGACGGAGGTGGCCTGGACGACGAGAAATGCAGTGTTCCTTTATCGTTTGTCTGCAAAATTTCGACTTTTTAGAGTAAATCCTTTAGTTTTTTTTTTTTTTTGATGAATTATCCAAATGTCGATTATTTTTTTAATCATTATGTTTTCAACTGTGTGGTCAACTTTCTGTTATCGTTTATTATTATTTTTCTGAAGCAACTAAAATGCTTATCTTTAATTACCGTTGATCACTACGAGAAAGCGAATTCTTCCACTTCGTTTCGGAATATATATATATATCTATAATATAAAAAGATTTCACCGCCGCCGTCGCCGCCGTGTCAAGAATCGAGGGGGGGGGGGGGGGGGGGGG
>JAPYZD010000738.1:0-44227 GCA_030522725.1 Ichneumoninae sp. B BG-2022a
CAACTTTACATATCCAGTGAGAAATACAACGGTGAAAAATGGTTGTCCCGACGGCGACCTACGAGACTTCGGTATCACCGTACGCTGAGGAGCCGGCCGAGAGCTGATATGGAATTCCCTAGGCACAGCCCATCGTCTTCGAGTTACTGAAACAAGTAAAATAAAAAAATTAAATAAAAAAGAACGTTTCGGTGTAAGATAATTTATTAAATATATTTACCCCACAGGATTACATTTGCCACGAGTGACGATCCACTTGCTGCAAAACGGCGCATCGAACGGCCTTTTTCGAGTGGTAGTGTTGTGCCGAATAAAAATGTTTCTCTCCTACTTTACATATCCAGTGAGAAATACAACGGTGAAAAATGGTTGTCCCGACGGCGACCTGCGAGACTTCGGTATCACCGTACGCTGAGGAGCCGGCCGAGAGCTGATATGGAATTCCCTAGGCAAAGAGTATCGTCTTCGAGTTACTGGAACAAGTAAAATTAAAAAATTAAATTAAAAAAAACGTTTCGGTGTAAGATAATTTATTAAATATATTTACCCCACAGGATTACATTTGCCACGAGTGACGATCCACTTGCTGCAAAAGGACCGCCCATCGAACGGCCTTTTTCGAGTGGTAGTGTTGTGCCGAATAAAAATGTTTCTCTCCAATTTTACATATCCAGTGAGAAATACAACGGTGAAAAATGGTTATCCCGACGGCGACCGACGAGACTTCGCCCGCGGATCGAGCCGGAAGCTGTATGGAGATGCCGGAAGGCCGACCGGAATGGGAGAGGATGACGGGAAGCCGCCTGTGAAACCGTCCGATGTGTCGCGAGAGAGCGAATCGAGCCCGAACCCGGGGAGGACAGTGCATCCGATTTGCAAATCGGTTTAACGAGAGAACCGCCCGTCGTCGTCCCGCTCGCCCCCTCGCCGTTGTTGTCCTCTCCTGGACAGCGATGCTGATGTTCTCCCGCCGCGGCCGTACAATTTCACCGGTAAAATAACAACAGCGCTTGTTCGCCCCGGAGTTGAACCGGTTAACCGGCAGGTAGCCCACATCCACGAAGACCGCGGAGAGAGGCGAGAGGTGAGCTTTCCCGGCGATTCCGGTATCCGCTAATTAAATTGGAGAAACGTCGAATTATCCGGTTACAAGATCATACGTTAATTGCAAACAACACGGTGTGTACGGATTAGCCTGCGATAGAGCCTCGCAAGAGTGAGCAAGATAAAAATTGACGAAGGGCCGGAGGGGAGAAAGAGCAAGCACTACCGCAGGGAGCGGGCGCGACGTGTTTGTTCAGCCGCAACTTCTCTAAATCTTTTGTGGCTGTATTGAGCCGGGAAGAGAAAAGTGAGAGGCTCTGGCTCCTCGGTTGTCTCGTGCCCGATTACATATGTGGCCAAGTATGGAATCCGTCTGAGCTTCCCTCCCCCCATTCTGCCCACATCAGTCTTCGGCGGAGCTGTACCAGCTATACCTTGACGTCGGGGCGAAGCGTAGGCAGAGAACGCTTATTGGGGTGATCGATAAACGCGGCCTCGCTTCGTACAGATGCCTCGTGTTATCGTAGTTGCCAATTAATTTCGGGCTCGTCGGAAACTAAGTGAAAAATTTTAAATAATTTAAACATAAGATAACGGAGAGACCGTTGTACTGTAACGGTAATTTTTTTTTGCCGCCAAGCCGCCTGTGAGTCTGGCCGTGGACCAAATAAACTCTTATCAGATTTATACAATATTGTTTTTTTTGCCTTCACGCCGTTATGTTTTCGTGACGATTCTTCGCGATTGCCGTTAGTCGTTAAATGGTGTTGATTGTGAGAAAAAAATAAATGACACACGGCGGTCAAAGCAGAGGAGACTGCGATCGAAAAACAACGAGGGCGTGAGAAGTTGCCGAGAGAAGATCGTCCGTGGATAGAGAGTCGCGCGACGTCTCGTCACCTCGTCAAGCCCAGAAGCGGTATTATCAACGTCGGGCGGATTATGCGGTAGGCCGAAGCCACGGGAGACCGTAGGTATACTATATCGTTTAGCTCCATGTCGTTTGCTCGGAACACAGATCGGCTGTCTAAAAGACACGGAGCAACGGCCAAGACAAACCTAAAATGCTTGCTAACAAAACAGTCGGAATTAGCCAGGGTGCCCCTCGCGCGCGGGCGCGCTTTACCCCGTGCCGGGGAGAGAGACTCGGCTCCTTCCTTCTGCTTCCTTTCCCGCTCCAGCGTTTCGAGCTTGCGAGCGGTGGATGATAACTACGGAGACGACGTCCACGCCACGGATCGCCCCCGAAAGGCTGACATCGACTACTGACTTAAAACTTTCCTCGTCATAAGTACAGCGGACGGTGATAAGAATATCGAAGGATCTTCTCCGCTTCCGCTTCGTCGGCTCCGCCGTGGCTCGATCGCACTCACATAATCGCGCCGATAATAACCTTGGAAACAGAAAGAAAGAAAAAATATAATTACCGAATAACAAGAAAATAAAAACAACGACTTACTAACCGGCCAGACGAATTTTCCGCGTTTTCGTCGTCGAGCAATCTCTCATGTTTTCCTCCTGCAATAAACAAACAGAGACGAGTATGTTAATAATAATTAAACAAAAAAAAATCAAACAAGAGCGAACGCGAGCGTAGAGGTAAACTCGAGAGACTCGCGCCTCGCACCTGTGCACACGAATATTCGGCTCTGCAACGGAGAGATGCGCAGGACCAGACTTATTATTTCACACACAACTGCGTTGATGAATTTTTATAATCACGAACCAGTATCGCGTATTTCTCGTTATTATCGTTAACGATACATATTTGTATCTATGCCGATGTAGATATTATAGTAGGGGAAACCGGGGCAAAACGGGGTCATGGGGTAAAATGGGGACATGACATGTCATATCGACGTGGGGCAAAATGGGGTAGGGGAGAGCGGGGCAAAATGGCACACCGGGGCAAAACGGGATAATGACACAAAACGCAATTATTGCTATAACTTTGACATGATGGCGATGGAGGTACGTGAGGCAAAACGAGTTTAAAAATTCGAATGTATCGTTGGGACAAAAATGGGGCATCCAAAAATTATTGGAGAATTGAGTTTTGCCATTATTGTCCCGTTTTGCCCCGCTGTGCCATTTTGCCCCGGTCTCCCCTACCCAAAATTATCGAATAAATCGATTCATGATAGCCAACAAACGCCGGAAACCAGGGCAAAATGGGTACATGAAATGCCATGTCGACGTGGGGAAAAATAGGGTAATAATGAAGCTAACAAAAGTTGCCCTAAGTTAAATCGAAGGGTACCCCGTTTTGCCCCAGATGGTTTTTTTTAAATATCCTTTCAAAACCGGTGCCAATACAATTTTGGTGTGGAAAACAATGGATCTATATTTTCGGTATCTTTGTAGCAGATTTTATTGTTTAGCATCCCCGTTTTACCCCGGTCTACCTTAGATATAGATATTCTGTTTTTGTCACAAGCCAACAAGTCGGAAAGACACAAATCCGCAGAAATATCAAAATATGTTTGGTCCGAAAAATAATGATGCTGTCACGAAGCTGTCCGTCAATTCGACAGGGATTACTCGGTGCGCAATCGAAATGGGTTCCCCTTTTAACTGCATTTAAATGGAGTCGCTCTATCGTATATGCCGGGGGAAAAAAGGGCTGAGATGCGAGCGATCGAATAATACAAGGGAGTCGTGTGCGTGTAAGTAGCCGAGATAGAGCCGTACAGAACGGATTGGAGACGCAGGAACGGGTACAGGACGAGGAACCCTATCTGGCCGAGCCAACCGCGGAGTATCACTGCTCCGCAACCGCGCATCCAGATAATCCTCGTCGTGTTCCATTGATATGCTGATGGCGGTACTTGTCGCGTGAAATTGCCACCCGGTATCCATATTGCCACCGCCACACTGCTCGGGCTACGCAAGCCGACAGCGAGGGAGAGAGTACATTGTGTCTGGCGACGGCGTTCGATTCCGATGGGCCTTTTTTCAATCGACGGATTTCTCTGCGCCTTTTTATCGTGAACGAAGTGCGGAACAGCGAATTCAATCCTATCGCTCGACAAACAGCCAGTTCTCCCGGTTTCAGCCAGTGTTCTACTGTGGACAACCTGTTTTCAAACTTAATTTTTGTTGGCAATTAAATTTATTATTAAATTTAATTTATTTTTTGTAAACGTTTTCTATTCCACACCCAGAAAAAAATTTGTTTGACGGCCACCGTTTATTCGGTTTAAGTAAAATATTTATTTCATTAAAATAAATATTTATTTTAATTAAGTATATAGTTACTTAAATGAAATAAACATTTTATTCATTCAAATAAATGTTTTACTCGAACCAAATAAACCGTGGCCGTCAAATAATTTTTTTTTTGTGTGCAGAGGTTTACTTTTTCACGTTCGCGGTACAATTTCATGTTTTTTTTAAGCAAATGGTAATTGTTTATCATAAATTACAATGAAATACGAGGTGATTACAATCGTCCTCGTCGTCCGAAGTGAACGAATTTAAAAAAATTATTTTATTCTCTACCAACACGATGGTTATCGTTCGGGCCTGTGATAAATTATTACCTCGAAAATGGGGTCCTCGGTATAGTATCACTGTCTCGAATAGGCCTTAAAAAAATATTACGCACACAATTGTACACACATTAAGAATGCCAATTGCGAATAACAAAGTGGGAAGTAAAAAATCATAGTCTTAACACTGCGAGGATTAATACTTATCTCTCTGATAAGTCGACTTTATGACGATCGTGTGTGCCCGAATAGAGGACATGCAGGACAGCAACTACACCGGAGATAGAGCGAATCCGCGGTAGCGGAAACCGTGCAAGCAGCAGATCCGCAACGCGCTATGTTTGTTATCTCTGGTATGTCTCTCGCGCGTAAACCGTGGAATTATGTCGAAGCGATAGACACGATCCAGGCCAGGTTCCCGTGCATTCAAGCGGCGCTTGAATTTCCGGCGAATTTCGGTGAATTTCCGTTCGGACGATTCATATTAATTCGCAGAGCCACGCGCAGGCTGATCATCATTGTCTTGGGCCATTCCCACGCCGGCTCGAGGAACACGCTTAAAAAAAAAGAAAGAAAAAATTAAAAATCTCAATTTCAAGGATGAATTATACGAGGGAACAGGATGCGGTTACACGTTCCTCGTGAGCGACGGGAAGACCTGTCAGGCATTCCTCTAACGTTCGCAGAGAGAAGTCGAAGAAACGAAGAAGCACCCTGTTATGGGTTTAACCGGGGACAGTGGAGCCCGGAATTAAATTTCATCGCTATGTAAACACACGGGGAAGACATGTGACATGCGGGGATTCTTGGGCCCGATCTCGGTGGTGATTCTCGGGCGTTTTACCGAGGGATGCTGCGCTGTACCAAGCCGTCGAGGGTGAAATTGTTATTATTTTTTTTCTTCTTGTCTTCTTTTCTTCTTTTCTTCATCTCAGCTGACGCATAGAAACGAGACACAATTACCGCGCGAGCTGCTCGTTCGGCCTATTAACCGGAGCTTCAAACACGAAATGCCCCGCTGGTTTATTGTTTCTGCTCGGGGGAATAAAAAGGGTATACTACCGTACACACGGTACGTAGCGGAACCGTAGACCGTGGGTATCCGCGTGAGCCTACACACTTGGCTTCGTTGGGCTAGGTCAGGGGGTTGCAAAGCACGTGACGGAGGCCGCGGTCGGTATTCCGACGCGTTTATTTTCCGAAGGTTTTTAAATATCCTAAACACACTCGTGCCGGTTAACGTGCTATCGGGCGTTCGTCCTTACGGGTGTCGGTCCTGTTTGCCTCTCGAGACGACGACCGGACCTGATAACGAAGATCCGCTTCGTTGCCATCCACGACGGCGTCTCCGAGACTAAAAAATTACCTACACTGAACAAAAAAGATCAATGACTATTAATATTCGCTTGCGGGCTGTCAATGAAAACAATCGTTATTTCAATTCTACCTTCAATTCTTACAATTCCATAAAGGATTGAAACGATAACGTCAATATCATATGAATTTGTAAGAATTGAAAGTAGAATTGAAATAAAAAACATTTTCTTTGGCAGCACGCAAGTGAATTTTTTTCGTGTACATTAAGCAATTATTATGCCAAAAAAAATTAGCTATAACAAAAAAAATACTGCTTTAAGCAAAAGTTACCTGATTAAACAAGACAAGCCCGATTTTTAAATATACAAAAAATACAATCAACATCTACCTGCTTAGTAAATTACCTATTTAAACAAAACAAACCCGATTTTCAACAGCTACCTGCGTATTATCAACGGAAGCTACCCCAGATAGGCAAGCCACGAAACGGAGCAGTTGGCGCAATGTTTGCGACATGTGCTGCACATGTCGCGAATGTTCCCCCAAATTGCTACCTTTCGTGGCGCTTGTCTATCCGGGATTGCTTTTACACCGGAAAGGTAAAATCTCAGTAAAATTAATCAACATTTCTAGCAGTACGTGGATCTTCAAACATCCAGCGATTTTGGACCCCTCAATGCCCATTAAAAACTAAAACCACACCGCTAAAAGATTACGTATATGGAGTGCATAATTCTCTTTTTCTTTTCTTCTTCGATGAATAACAACGGCCTCGGATTTTCAGTAGCGCGATCCGATTCACCCACCTTTTAACCCGTATATGAATTATGCGAGTCGTAGCGGGGACACTTGTTTGATCCTTCCCGATGAAGTACCCCCGAGTGAGGCTGTCTCCAAGGTAAACGTTTCTCTTGGCATGAGCGAGTTCTCGTTCCGGACCGACGACTGAGAAGACTCCGCTCTTCGAGTCGTCAAGGAGAGAGTAGAATGGAGCCAGACGGTCGTGCAGACCCGTTCAAGTATGGGTACATATACAGTACTATATTCGACTATCATAAAGGTACCTTAGATAACCCACAGTACTCAAGGGTACATATACACACCTACATATATATATATACATACACACATATATGTATATATATAGATGTATACCGTGAGGGGCAGGGACGATTCGTTGGTAAGTCTAACTCGAGCCCCCATTCCATCCACCCTCCCCCCTCTGCGTGGCAGCAAGATGGTGGCGAGAGGTGTCCCTCGAGTGTTTTCGCAAGGCGGGAGTCGAACCCTTGGAAAAACAGACGCCAAATTGAATCCTTCGAGTATAAGAACGAACGCGCCCTCGCGCCTTCTCCACGTCGCTCTGTATTCCATCGTCATCTCTTTATCACTCTTTCTCTCCGAGTATAATACCGTGCGGATACTTCACCGTGGCCTCGAGCATTTTTCCAACTTTGGCCCCGAGGTTCGCTATATAGGGGAAAGCGGGGCAAAATGGGGCAACGGGGCAAAACGGGGTTTTTGGGCAAGACTAAATTTTCCAATCGTTTTTGGATCGGACAAGGTGGCAAAACTGGGCAGAAAAGCCTGACGTATCCGATAGGGCGAATTCTGGCATCCAAAAATTATTGGAAAATGACGTTTTGCCCAAAAACCCCGTTTTGCCCCGTTGCCCCATTTTGCCCCGCTCTACGCTACTCGAACCCCTCGGCGCGCTTCCTCGGTGAATCCAGCGATATCATTCCTTCACAACTCTGACGTCCACGAAGAAAGAAATAAAAGAGATGACTTCTTATCAAAATTACCTCCGTGGGCCCCGCGGTGTAAGAAGTCCGAGAGATAGTGCGAAAAAAACGAATTCTCACCCTAGAAAAAGAAGAAAAAAATCTCCATTAACGCCGACGATATATATGTATATATACGATTACAAAAAAAAAAGAAAATTCCGCTAGAGACTAAAAACGTGGGCGTAACCCACCGTTGACAAGGTAGACCGACGATAGAGTAACCTCGGGAAGTCTTCGTGACGCAGACAGAGAAGCGAGGATACCGCGGAGAAGCGGTGAGAGGCGTGAACGCCGAACGGGGTAATTCCCTGGTCTCTTCGAGGGTACCATTGGTCCGGGACAACGTACCGGGCGTGGCTCGCCGGGAGTTTCGAGCCAATGGCCTCTCCTCGTGGCTCGGTATTCTGGGCCGGGCTCGAGGATTTTCCGGATTTTTCCTCGCCCTCCCCCCTCCCACCCGCCCCCACTTTCGAACCGAAATTTCCCCCACTCCGGGCCTCGAGAAACTCTCGCCCCCTCCCCCTCCCCCGGCGTCGTGTGGATGGTCCGGACGGTTCGCCGACGTCGGGAGCGGCGACGGGTCTAGGTAGTGGGAAGACGGTGGTGGGTACGCTGGAAAAGCTCTGCATAACGCTGCCCGCGCAGCCAGGCCTCCGAGGCTCCGACTCCGAACGCGACGACACTCCGCCACGAGCTCGACGAGGCCCCAGTGTGTTTTTACTCGGGGCTGAGTAAACGAGCGCCTTGTTGTGTATAATAATACCGCGAGGAGAGACCCGAGGAACGTAACCCGTGTGGACGAAACGACTACCGAACCAGGGCCAGAGGCCCGTCTACGCCGTTTCGACCCTTTAACCGAAGCCTCGCCCGAATTTTTTGCGAAAACGCGCGACATAAACGAACAAAAATTTCACCGGACGACAAAACCGCGGGGAACGTCGTAACGAGAGGAGCGCGACGAGCTTATCGAAGAGAGGAATTCCCTCGCGATAACATTTTCTAAACATCGATAAAAAGTTTAATGAAATAAAAAATAAAATAAAATTAAAAACTGTGCGAAGAGAGCATAAGAGTGCAGAGTGATCCGGACGAGTTTAAAGTTCGAAATCGTGATGAGGAGGTGAAATAACCGTCGGTTTGCCGAGAAGTTTCGAGTGGCCGGGTTGGACGATAACCGCGGTATAGTGAAAAAAATTGATCGAAGAGTCGATCGGCTCTTTGAGGGACTATCGAGAGAGAAACGTCGGTAAGATGCATACGCTGTTCGGTGAGCAAAACGCGTACTACCGTCACGCGACGGGTGTGCCGGTAGGAATGGGCACGCCGTCTTACCCGGGCGTTGGTGCCGGTCCGGGTTACTACGAGCAGTATCGTTACGGCGGTTACGCGACAGCCGGGGGTTACCCGGTGGCCGGGATAACGCAGCAGCACATGCACCATCCCGGCAAGGACATGGTAAAACCGCCGTACTCGTACATAGCGTTGATAGCGATGGCGATACAGAACGCGCCCGACAAGAAGATAACGTTGAACGGAATCTACCAGTTCATAATGGAGCGTTTTCCGTATTACCGCGAGAACAAGCAGGGCTGGCAGAATTCCATAAGGCACAATCTGAGTCTGAACGAGTGTTTCGTGAAGGTGCCGCGCGACGACAAGAAACCCGGCAAAGGTAGTTACTGGTCGCTCGATCCGGACAGCTACAATATGTTCGACAACGGTTCGTATCTGCGTCGACGGCGGCGGTTCAAGAAGAAGGACGCGCTGAAGGAGAAGGAGGAGGCGATGAAGCGTCAGGGCATCGTGCCGGACAAGAGGCACGAGGACACGAAGCCCCTCGTTGCGGGCAGCCTTCAGGCCGCGGAGAATCCGAGCGCGAAGAAACTCGCCGGTATGGACTGCAAGCAGCCGAAGCGGGAGCCAATCAACGATCAGCAGTCGCACTGTATGGGCAACGCCGTCGGGAAGTACGGCGGTCACGCTTCGATTCAGGAGGCGAACAAGCCGTCGACGACGACGACCACCGCGTCGGTGATACAGAGCGCACTGGGCCACCAGCCGAGCGGGCATCAGGTTCACCAGGGACATCCGGTGGTGCATCAGGAAGTCACGATGAACGACGTTACGATGGGGCTCGATCCGGCGGCGTTCAGCGTCGACGCACTGATGACCAGCCGGGATAATGGCTCTATCATGACGTCGAGCAGCAGGGATCACTCGCACACGCACTCCCATCATCCGCACGCGCTTCAGCATCCTCACGGGCCACATTCCAGTCACACTCACGCGCTGATGGCCGCCGCGTCGAGAGATCCGATGAGCTCGATAGGCAGCAGGGACATCGCAGGTGGCACCACGACCACGACGACCGCCGCGGCGGCAATGATGGCGTCGACTGGCTACGGTCACGTGACCACTTCGAGACTCAATCCCTCGCCGCCCGGTAGCATGTATCCGGCTTACTGTCCGACATCGGCTACCGGAGGTTACATCATGGATCACGCCGATTACAACGCCGCGACCGTCAGAAATCACGGGGCCGGACACACGCAGTGGTACCAGGAATCCGCCAGTCCGGATCCGGGAGCGATCTATCAGGACACCCAGTCGCCGAGTTGTCAACTTTATAGGTAAGATTTTACATCAGTATAACGGGATAATATGCTCATGTGCTCACGGGTACATCTATTTCTTTAGATATGTACTTATAATAGGATAATCACAATAATAATAAATTATTATTATTGTTATTGCTTAATGAAAATTCGCGGTGAAATGAAATATCGTTAGACCGAAAGAAACCGACGCCAATAAATAAATGACGATAATTATTGCAATGGTAAATATTTAATTTTTTAAACCAGAGACAATCCGTACGAAAAATGTAATACTCGTAGTACGCGGTACTATCCAAATATAAACAGTTAGTGTAAGAATATTGTAAACGATATACATTGCACTGATAAAAAAATACGGTTGAATCAACTAAGATTCGGGTAGGGACATTCAATTAAATATTTTGTTGGTACAGCTGAAAAATTGGTTAGTTCAACAATTTGTTGGG
Source organism: Ichneumoninae sp. B BG-2022a (assembly GCA_030522725.1). Lineage (NCBI taxonomy): Eukaryota > Metazoa > Arthropoda > Insecta > Hymenoptera > Ichneumonidae > Ichneumoninae sp. B BG-2022a. The sequence continues at coordinate 10,704 of JAPYZD010000738.1, forward strand.
TGATTTCACAGAAATATTTTTGAGTCATTAAAATATTTTGTTCGACCAACTAAATATTTTTTGAACGTCCCTGCCCGAATCTTAGTTGATTCAACTGTACTTTTTTATCAGTGTGGATTGCCGGAAAATCTTGGCATCGATTTCTTTCGGTGCGGGCGATACGTATCGCCAGATTTCTGCAAACGAGGACAGACGTGGACGAACAAACGCTTACGTTTTTTTCTTTTTTTTCAATGGTCTTTCCTCAGATCGAGTCCACCCACTCCGCTATCGTCGGGAGCCGCACCGTCGCCGCCGCTCTACCATCGATATTACCAAGACTGCAACGCCGTTAACACCAGCGGCAATCTACCGATAACGCTTCACAAATACTGAGAGTACAGAAACTCAAGGTCCCTCGGCCGGGATCTTGATTTGTCATCGGCATCATCGACGATCAACCATTCTAATCAGCACGAGCTCCAGGCTTACAGCGATCCTTGCCTCGTGTACGTGAAACAGGAGTGGTCGTCTTCGCCCGAGGAGCTGCCCAAAGAGTGGAACTAGAGTCAGAATCCGATCACCGTGATGTCGGATAATCGGCCCTGGGTTGTGCAAAAAAAAAAAAAAAAAAATGAGAAGAAAACGAAATTTAAAAAATAACAAATTCACCGAGTGACTAAATTCGGCAGAACACCTGTGCAAACTGTCGCGGTGCTAGTATGTACTGACCTGGCTCAATCCGAGAAATGCTCTTTTTTTGTAGTTTTTTTTTCTCTCGTTTCATTCTCGGATCATTTTTTTTCGAGACGTACGTGCGCGTGCATCGTTTTCCACTCTCGTAATCGGGCGGTAGACAACTGTGCAAACGCCGGCGTGTAAGGAGCACTGGAACGGGCAGCGAGCGGAAGACGCAAACAGGAACAGACGCCGAGGACGTTTGTGTTTCGCCGGTTCATGGCCGCGGATATGTATGATGCATATATATATTTGTTTGCCGATTGTCCCGTCTGCTTGGCGGCGTCGACGATGGAATACGCACGGCGACGTCGCAACGACACAGACGAGGACGAATCAAAGTCACCTGTCGAAATATTTCGCGACGATTTAAATACACCTGCTAAACAACACGGTGATATTTGCGGTGTCGAAGAAAATTACGCGCTGCAAGGCGGACTCGAGAAGGCAAAGGGTGGGCATTTAAGGACGGTAACCACCGTTACCGCGATCGGTACGGCTAATTTAGGGCAGAGTGGGGCAAAACGAACCTTCCATTTTGGATACAACTTTTATTTTAAAAAGTTATAAAAAAAGGAAATAATAATTTTTTTAAATCCTTCTTCCGGTTAAGGCTGCTTTGATGAATCGAACGGTCTATCATCGGAAAGGATCCATTTGGCAAACTAATTAGCCGCGCCGATCTCTGCGAGTGCAACGACAATTAACGGTTCTACCGCTCGAAATATCTGATAGACAGAGCGATCGGGTGACCGACGAATCTTCGATACGATTATCTCTCGGCGCCGATCGTAATTTCTATCAGTAATTGTTAAACAGGGTAAGCGTCATTCCTGAGCACCCGCAGATACCCAGTACTCGAGAGACGTTCGTAATACAGAGAGCTGAGATATAATTTATTCGAAACGGTACGTCGGTATAAAAGCCGCGCGGTGAAAATCGGCGTATACAAAAAATAAGAAAAGATAAAGATTTAAAAAAAAAAATGTGAATATAGAAAAAAAAATAATAATAACTCGCACGCGTTCATGAGAATTAGAATCGAGCCGAGCCCAATTTGCTCGGTCCCTCGTTAAATGCCCTTAGATACCAATTCTGCGTGTATATTATTATTATATATGAAGAGTAAATATATTAGACATAGATTGTATAGATGATAGTCTGTATGTACGATAGTGATGTATATGCGCGTTTCGTGAGTAACGGAAGAACTATTATTATTATTATATTAACTTAGGATATTTCGCTCGGACGCGAACGTTCCACAATAAATATTATACAAAGATCGAATTGAAGTTCATTATTGAAAAAAAAAAAAACCCCGTAACAAATTCCTAAGTACCTCGAATTTTTTCCTCATCCGGGTTACCTTCGTGCAGAAAACGGCACGCGCCAGCCGCCCGCGATCATCGATTGCTTTCATATATATATATTGACGATAAGTTTGGCTTGCTCCTCCAAACACCATGGCAATTATATCATTCCGAGACCGAGCGAGGGCGGGAGGGGGGAAGGGGTTGCTCGATTTACGAGCAAACACATGTATACCGTACAAGCCGCGGTTGGCTACGGTACACGAGGGGGAGGTATAGAGAGATCTTCACGCCGACGCTAGACGAGATATATGCATTGATTATACTTCCGCGGATACTTGCGGCCTGTAAGACTCTCCCGGTGTGTACACTACACGCCGGTGCAGAGCTAGCATCCCAGTGGTTGATGCCAGGCCGACATTTAATATACGCGAGTCAAGACAGATGTTTGGGGGAGGGGGAGCATGTTATATCGACCCAAACATTCGGGATCGCGCGCGCCCGCTATTAACGAAGCGCCCTGCCAGTCAGAAAATTTCAACCCGCTCTCGCGCGAACACGAATTCTCAATTACTTCGCCTGGCTTCTTCCCTCTCACTCGACAAGTTTATGGACGTTTATATGCCAATCTAGCTGCCAGTGCGGCTAACGTCCGGGAGATCGAAAGAAATACAAGCATCCGGGATGGGGTTCGCCGGATATGTAATAGTTAAAATTCGTCGATGCGCCGGGCAGCTTGATATTTCAACAGCAGTAACACAGATGTATCCGGACACCGGTGCAATCCCTCACAATGTCATCGGGCAGTCTCCACTCTACCGGTGTGACGAGATATCTGGTAAGATAAGATATAGAAATGAAGTAATAAATTATTATTACAATTATTATTAGTAATTAAAAATTATTATTACCGTAGAACCCCGTTTATCCGAGATAATGTCGGGCGAGCGTACGTCGGATAAGTGAAATCTCGGATAACAGCGATAGCATACTCAATTCAAACTTGTACTTCTATTATATATTTTTTTAAATAACACACCACTTCATATAACACATCAACTTTAATAGATAATTTAATTATTTTTCGAATGTAATTATAACTTAGTTAATTAACATTAACTTCATATAAACATAAATCATTGACTCCAAAATCGAAACTGTTGTATTTGCAGTTCGCAATATAAAGACGCAGTAAACTTGTACAAGTTTAAGCGCACTGTTAAAAAAAATTGTAAATTTAATTTACCGATATTGGAAGCTTTTATGCATAAACCAGTATATTAAATTTAATGTACAAATATTATGTAAAATTCCAGTAGTTTTAAAGTTATTTTTAAATACATTTAGTACTATTATAGTACTTTTATTAAAAATACCACTTTTTATTATTTTTTTTTTACCGTGCATTCAGTGTACACAACATTTGTATATGACCAAATAGCCTTTAAGGACTACTCTACATATGGGTATTGCTGCTATATCCGTTTTATCTGAGTTTTCCGTATTATTCGAGTCTTCACCTCGGTTAACGCGGAGGGCTCGGATGAGTTGGGTGCTTCGGATAACCCGGAGGCTCGGTTGATCGAAGGTTGGATAAGCAAGGTTCTGCTATAAGATATACACTGTAAAAAAGAATTGTAAATTTAATGTTCCGGACTGGAAGTTTTTATGGAAAAATGGGTTCATTAAATTGAATGTGCAATTGTGATGAAGAATTAATATACTTTTTGTTGGAAATGAACGTAAATTATAAAAATTAAAGTACTTTTATAGTACAATTTAAAGTCAATTATTAAAAATAAAGTATTTCCAATGTTTATAAATATACTGAACATTAATTTTTCATCACATTTGTACATGAAATTTAATATACCAGTTTATGCACAAAAACTTCCAGTCCTGTACATTAAATTTCATACGAATTTTTCTTACAGTGATGAATGGTATTTGGATAGTTCGTAAAAGGACGAAAATAATAATTGCCATGTGTAAGTACAATTATTGCAATGCCTATGACGTCCCGTGTATCGAAATAACACAGAAGCATCGAGATGAAGCTCGGGATATAATAGCATCGGGGGGATGTGAAGATTCGTGTGTACGCAACGCAGCCAGGTTGAAATTTCAATGGGACACGGTAATACAGATGTATCAAATTGTGCGGAGGATACGGATCTATTATCGCCGGAGGGCAGCCCGAACGAGAGCGAAAGGTTAGGCTTGCACAATGAAACGATTCTCGCACGCTGAACGAGAAAAGAGCCACGGGAAAGCTGTGCCGAAAAGCCGGATAGGCCAGCGCGTGCCTGGAGAACACGGTGCTTTGTCGGACATCGAGACGAAGCATGGTAACTCGACGGACGCTAGCCCGGGGGTTCATTTTCGCCTCGGGCTGGGATTTTGGGCGAGTACATCTGCCACAAGGAACACGCGCCTTGGACGCGCTACCGCTGTGCTGTTCGGGATGCCTTACCGAGTTTCGAAATCGACAACTCGTACAGCGATAAAAACATCAGAATTGCGTATATTTTCCGGTATTCGCTTTACCGGTGAACCTAACCATATAGCACAAAATATTTTGAAATAATTTCAGAAATATTTTCAATCCTTCAAAACTTACGAAATATTTCTAAAATATATGAAAATAATATTTTGAAATATGCTCTATGAGAATATTCCAACGAAACGTTTCTTAAATATTTCAGAAACATACACTGAAAAAAAATTGCTTGTGGGCTGCCGAAGAAAAAAATGTTTGTTTTAATTCTACTTTCAATTCTTACAATTCCATATGATATTGAAACAACGACAGCAAGACTATCAAGTTGACATGTGCCCGCAAGCAAATTTTACTTGATTCAATGATATTTTTTTTCTCTGTAGTTGATATTTCAACACATCTGAAATATTTCTGAAACATGGTGATCAAATATCTTGTAATATTTTTAATGTCATGTTTCACCGAAATATTTCTACTAATGTTCCGTGTTTATCCGGGTGTGTATATGCAATTTGGATTGGTGACGCAATCTTTCACATTTCGCTGAAATGTTCAAACATACATTTCAGCGAAACATTTCTGAAACAATTCAATGAAAGATTTACGACCGGACAAAAAAATATTTTCAAAATGTTTTTAAAACATTTCACAAATATCTTTTAATATTGATAACAAATTTTCAATATTCATAAAAAATATTATTGGAACCTTTCAAAAATATTTCCGTGTATTGGGTGGATAATCGGAAAATGTTTGAGATTATGTCCGCAAAGATTACAATTTGGGTCATGGGCTTTTATTTCCTACTCAACAGCAACTATTGTGCCATTATTATAGCGAATATCTTGGATATTATTTACCGAGCGTGCAATTTAGCAACGGCTAGGGACTTGTCAATTGTCAAATGTATGTTTGAAAATCAACGGAGAGTTAATTTGTTAAGAGACTTGGAGCGACACGGTTGCAATAACCCCTTTTTATACAAATTTATTTTTATAAAAATATCTCGGTCTGTAATTTATTTAAAGAATTATACGGATGACGAAAGCACCGAAGTGTGCGCGACACTATTTGATATTCACTCGAATTAACGTTTATCGATTAACGATTATCACACACGGGGATCAATTTTATTTATTCGTCATCGAGTTGTATTGATCTTTTACCCTCAAGCTTTTTTTCGCGTGGACAGAAGAACGCGTTCCGCAGAATGAAGTCCCGGTAGCGCGCGCATGTCTCTGGTTGGCCATGAAGTACCGATTTGCGCGCCCATGTCTGGATAACCATGAAGTACCAGTTAACGTGTCTGGTTACCGATGAAGTTGGGTGGTTACGTTATCGCAACTATTAACCCGAATATTTTTTACATTATGGCGGCAAAGATTACGATTTGAGTGTTAGAATTTTATTCACCCCTCAACAGTAACTATTTAAGATTCACGCGAATTACCGGTTTTCGTTACTCACACGGGGATTAATTTTATTTATTTTTCATCGAGTTGCATTAAACTTTTACCATTAATTTTTTTTTGTTTTGTTTTTTTTTCTTGTGTGTCGAAGAACGCGATCCGCAGAATGAAGTACCTGCTGCACGCGCATGATTGGTTAACTATGAAGTTGAATGGTTACGATGTCGTTATTCGCGAGAAATAAGCAGCGGATTGTGTTAACGCGATAACCGGAAGAGGCGGAGGAAATTTGTACAGCATCGGAGGGTGCACTCGGGGTTGAAAAGTCGGTAGCTTCGCGACTGCAAACACTCGAGCGATCCTTTCGAAAATACGAACGGCAAACATTCTCGGGGGCTTTCTGCACCGCTGCGAGGTGGCGGTGCGCGTTATGTACACTTGGAATTTAAGCCAGTCTCGAATACCACACGGTCGAGTTACTATGTCCCGAATTCTCTAAAATAACTATCGTAATGTTACATACTGAGAATAAAAAAAAACTAAAATCAATGTAATGAGTTTTCTTTCCTTTCTAGACAATCACTATAAAATTTCTTTAGTAAGTGGATGTACAGTGAAATAAAATTGACAATTTTCAATTCGCTTCAATTTTGTTTGATAAAATAGTATCAAAGAAATATAAAAGAAAAACCTTTCGTTGATTTTAGTCATTCTATACTTTTTTCTATGCAGTTAAATTTTTTTGTCTGCGACGTTGAAAGCCGGGACGAATTAGTGACGACGCGTCAGTAATAGCTATGAAATCGTCAATTCGTCGAAAACAGAAGAAAAAAAAAGCGAACGAAGAAGTTCCACACCCCACTGTAGCGACGTGGGGTCTTGATAAAATAAACATGGGAGTAACGCGCGTGGCTCCTATCGTTTATCCTTTTCGGTCCAGCGATAACGAAGCCTCGCACCGTCTCTTTCCAGTCTCCATATCTTTTTTCTTCTATCTTAATTGTAAACGGAAGCCACGACACGTCACGGGCGTGTGGGAAAGTGCGTCAAGGCACGAAAATATCGCAGTCAATTTTTCTGCATCGAGATACAAAAAATCTCGGTGACTCGCAAGACATTTTAGAGTGAGAGCGGGGCAAAACGGACCAGCGTTCTTCCTTTGAGACGAAACTTATGTCCCCCGAAAATTTGTTTAAAAAAATTGTCGTTCTGGCCCACAGACGCTGTTCCATTTTACCCCGTCCTCCTCTGTATTCTGTTGAAAAAATGCGAAAGGGTCGCTCCGTTGGATACATACGTGCACGCGATTGACGTATGTTTCGCGTGATTATGCGCTTCTCGTACAGACTGTAGAATTCTATCTCGACGACGTTGTCTCCCGGCGTGCATTGCGCGCGTAGCTATCGCTTCCTCTCTCTTCCCTCGGATACCGGAATGAGAAAGACGTCAGGTGGACGATTTCCCAGGGCAACCCCACGGCTAAACGGGAAACTGTTCTCTGGAAATGCTTCCATCCCCTTCCGCTCTCCCTCCTCCTCGTCCTCCTCGTCCTTCAACCCTCTGGAACTCTCCCGTCCACCCTCTTCCCGTTTCTACCAGCCCCAGAGCTTCCGTCGCTCCTTTCGCCAGACTACTCCGGCAGGAAGGCGAACTGAAATCAGCGATGGAGGACCAGGCGGTTATATAAAATGCTGTATATTATTGATTACACAAATCAACGGAGAATTTATGTGTGTGACAAAAAAATACTGTTCCACCATTCAGTGACCTTGGTGCCTCGGATACAAGTTCGCAAGAAATCTAAACCATTTTCAAGGGCAGTTCTCAGAATTTTCAAGTACTCGAGAGTTATTCATATTTAGGCATAATGGAAAGACAATTATTTCCAGGAATATTGTTTAATGCTTCAGAATTATTGATAATATTACCGAGACAATTAAAATAAAAGATTTGACGCTATGCGAGTGGGTGCTACTAGGTGAGAGCGGAGCAAAATGGGGCAACGGGGCAAAACGGAGTTTTTGGGCAAAACTAAATTTTTCAACCATTTTTGCATCGGACAAGGTGGCAAAACTGGGCAGAATAGCCTGATGCATCCGATAGGGCGAATTCGGACATCCAAAAATTATTGGAAAATTACTTTTTGCCCAAAAACCCCGTTTTGCCCCGTTGCCCCATTTTGCCCCGCGCTACCCTACATCGATGGTGTGCTGCCAAATACAGCCACGACAAGAAAATTCGATAAGTGATTTTTTGGACCTAACGACAGATTTTAAAAAATTGATCTAAATGAAATTCAGTCAGTTCCAGGACCTTTTAAGGACTTCGAGGATTTCCGGGACGCCCGGACATCAATGACAAGTATATGCGATACGCATTTTGATTAAAAAAAAAAGTAAACTTACCCGGGCAAGGTTGTGGCCTGCCTTCGATCAGGACGTTCCGCGTAGCAAAATTAAATCGTCATTACGAAATTAAATGCTGGATTGCTTGTGCAAACATTGATTCGTCGCGTATTAATCGCGGGCCGACGGCGAGAGTCGGATCTGCCGTGACTGCGCGAAATCGATTCTCGTTTCGGCACACGAGCCCACTCGAGGCGGGGGTCGCGTGCGAGAGTTTAATTGATATACCGGTAGACAACCCTCCGTGTGGAACAATGCGCCGTTGGTGCGTCCGTCGTGTCGATGGCTCAGGGATAGCTGGTACGAGCAAACGAAATCAAGCCCCGGGCTGTGTGGCCCGCGCGCGTTATTCCGAGTTGTTCCCTCGTAGCTCGACCGATTCTCCGCCGCGTACACCTGTGTACAAAATTCAAAAATTACAATATCATCGCACCTCGCGATTAAAATAAAAATAATAAAAGCGTATGAAAAAAAATATAAATAAAAAATACATTTTTCATCGAAACGTTACACACCCTCGTGGTAATATTTTCGGAACGAATTAACGCTCCCACGTTCCACTTTGGCCACCCGCAACGCGACCAGCCACGGCCCTTCCTCTAACCCCGGCTGCAACACACCAGAAGTCAGCGACGTCCCGTCCACCCGTGGAATTTATACTGTAACTATATATAAAGAGAGTAGTTGCGAGAGCAACGGCGGGGGAGAGATGCGGAGATGCGCCGAGCTGTTTACAAAATTACGGATGATAATGTAAGCATTTTTTTCACGCTCTCGGCGCGACGACGACGACGACCGCGAGGGGAATACAACATCGAGGAGCCGAGGCGGATATGCAAGGATGCACGCATGCATGGATGAGCGGTCCCGGCGTGGGTACACCGAGCGAGAGAGAGAGAGAGAGGAACAGAGAGAGAGCAAACAGTAGAGAGAACAGGGCAGATATACCTCGGGGCTAATTTTAGGGTGTTCAACCCTCCGTGCATGTTATTTGGCCGCGACACCGTGTGATGCTGCCTCGTCCTCCTAACGCGTATTCCCTTTCTGTTTATACGTGCCAAATACGTGCATGCACCTCTCTCTTGTCCGAGACTCGAACCGTCGTTAAACCCCGAAGAGAGGAGGAAATTCTCCGAGGAAATTCCCTGAGCTCTTTCGTGGAAAACACTCTCGCAGTCGATCCTTCCTCGGCACTCCGGATGGATAAGGTAAGCAGTCCAGGTTACCGACACCCACGGTAAATTTGCATCTGTAACAAACAATGTTTTCGTTGAATATCATAAAATAAATTACGAGGATCATATGACAATCAAAGAGCGCCGTCGATTTTACCTCCGAGGCGAATTATTCGGTAGGTAAGTTTTAATCTACCCCGGTTACGGAATTACCGAAGCATGAGGGACACACGGCAGGCCGAGATAATGTGGTTTACAAAGCGGAGAAAAATAAAAAGGCTAGTCGCATTACGGCACGATGGAAAAATACAATGGCACGATACTGTTGTTTCTACCTATGACCTACAATAATAATGCTGTGCGCTTTTTTTTAATCGTTATATAGTAAACGCATCGCTCATTGTTGATGCTCTAAATATAACGTGGAATCTCGGAGCCAGGAGTTAGCCGGGGCACGGAGCAGATCGTAGTCGTCTCCCTGGAAAAGACCATCATCAGCCAAAAAGATATTCGTGGGTTTCACGGTAAATCGAGTATCTTTTAACGAGCGGGAGACCGTGAGGGATCTCCTCCGGTGCGTGGTTTGCGCAAAGCCATTGTACCCTCGGTCGTGCCTCCTGCGGTGTCATACCCCCGGCTAGCCCGGCTCGCTGCTCGCCGAGAATGAGATAATGCCGATGCCGGTACGCTGCGATACCGCGGTTAAAATTCAATTATAAAATCGCGTCGGGGGAAGCTCGAGTTCACCTGGACAATGCATCAATCCGACCGAGTCCAACGGGATTTGGTGCTTTGCTCCGCGGGCACGCCAAGGAATCTGGAGCGAGCTTATTTTTGGGTATACTTTGGACACGGAGTTTAGGGAAATGTTAGTTAACTCGTAAGGCAGGAGATCCAGTTTCGCACGCTTTCGAGATTTATCGGTCATTTTTAGAAATTTCAAGACGGGGGTTTATCCTCTCAAAATCGTCACCTATTAATAATTGCCCCATCATCAACGCGAAATATATGTAGGGGAAGCCGGGGCAAAACAGAGGGACATGGAGCACAACAGGGACCTGTATCCCGTTTTGCCCCGGATGGTTTTTTTTAAATATCTTTTCAAAACCGGTGCCAATACAATTTTGGTGTAAAAAACAATGTATCTATGCTTTTGATATCATTGTACCAGGTTTTATTGCTTAGCGTTCCCGTTTTGCCCCGGTTTCCCCTACATATGTATATTTTTAAAATGCAATTTAATTAAATTTATGTAATTTCTAACTATAACGGAATTCAGATTCGAATAAAATATGTATTTTTCGTTTAAAAAAATAATCTATATGTACGCGAAATAATTTACAAAATTTCAAAATTGGGACGCGTTTTGGATCTGGGTTTCTTACACTTCATAGAAGCACACAAAAAAAACAATTGCGTTACCGCGTGTGGCGAATGACAAATCGAAGCTGTTCGGAGTGCAAAGTGCCGACCGAGAGGTAGGTCAGGACCGCGATGGGTGCTCCTAGTGATTTAATATTTTTCATGTTATGAGTGTAAGCCCGCTGGTTTGTTCTGAAAACAGAGTAAGCGACGACGGGGGACTGGCACGATAGAAGTTGGTACTGTATCCTCGGCGGCGCAGCCACCTGCGACGAGGAGTCTCTCGCGCTTTGTCTCTTCGACGCTTGCGTTGCCGCTCTCGTCATTACGCACTCTCTCCCTCGCCACGTATCCATTCCGAAAGTTTTTTTCCCCTCCTTATTCTTCCATCCTGTTCCTCGATCGTGATTCCCTGTTTACTTTGCCGATTATCCGACTAGAGTTCTTCCGACTTCAATGTATGCAATTCTTGAAAATCACGAAGTCTCTCGGCTCCTTCACTTTGCAAAATAATATCGCACAATCTCCGACGGTTGGCAATTTGGCTCGCTGTCTCTGGCCATTGTCGTGAAGACGTCTCTCGACCCCTGCGAGGGAGCGAAAATTATTTCGAGACCTCCCGACGCCGGTCTCCGTCGTTCCTACGTCCCTCCTCGATGGAAGCTCACCGCTAATGAGCGTTAACCGACGATTGACAAAATACATCCTCGGTCCGTCGGGTCGAGCGTCTCGCCCGAGGCTAGAGAAAAAAAAGAAAAATTATAAAATAAAAAATAAATAACAATGCAACGCAGCCGAGGCGAAGTTCCATTCTATTATGCACCGAGAATCCTCGATATCGTCTGTACCCTTGGTTCGTATTGTATCCTTACCGGTGTCCGTCCGGCGAAGATAATTTTGGTGCTCCTCCTCGTGAATCGCGAGGTACACGACCCTATCCGTCATCCTCGTCACTGCGAGCCTCTCCCGGGACTCTGTTATCCAAGTTGTAACTGCATCTTGTTGATACTGGCATAGCGAGATGTTGATCCAATTCACGCTGTCCTCGCCACTCTCTTGGCTACCGAGACACCGCCTAACATACGGCGGAGAATACGTAAGGAATACCTCTGTGTCTTACTCGTATTATTCTCGTCGACCGCTGAGAAACGGAAGGCTGCATCCGACATCGTTTTGCACATTAAAACGTCCGCGACACGCCCTTTCGTTTCTCAGCAGTCGAGACGTGTCGGTTCCGCCTCGATACTATAACTGTAAATTCACGGAGCCCGCAAACTCTTGAGAGTTTAGTGGAAACTCCGGTCGTCGAAGCGACGACGTGCGAGATTACGAAATATTTTATTCGACGCGGTAAGAGTAAAACCGAACAGTCGAAGGACCAATAAAACAACACAATGAGAGCTGATTTCACTCGACCCCTTTTTTTTCGTTCCCTCCGATTCACTCCATCATTCCCAGTCACAACTTGGACAGAACGTGGAAAGGGGGAAAGGGAAAAAGTTTCGAATCTCTGGCACGCAGAGTCAGCAGAGATCGCCTCTTGGCAATTATTCAATTCATCTCCGAGATAGCTAGCTAGCAAGTCTCGGAACGTTTCACAATGGAATCCCCGGAGATGAATCGTCGGATTCCTCCGTCTAGTTTACCACTGCTGCTGCTGCTGCTGCTTTTTTCTTCTTTTCTCATTTTTTTTTAACTTGTTGAAAATGGTGTATTAGTATATTCAGTGGCCCAGACACTCGAGCTGTATCCGTGAAACTCGCTCTGCATCTCTTTTTCGCGGCTCGAACGGTGTAGCAATAATAGAGCTGTAAAAAAAAAAAAAAAACAAAAGCAGCAACAAAAAAACTCATTGGAACGAGACGTCGGCAGTGGCGGTTTCAAAGCGCTTGGTAATGGAGCTTGCGTACTTGAAAAGGGGATGATGATGATGATGATGATGATGATGATTATGCCGAGAGCTCGCGGCACGACCGAGCCGACGAAGATGAGGAGAAAGATGAGGCTGGTTTAAAAAGAAAAAAAAATTGACCGAGAGAAGAGCGATAGTGAGGAGTCTGCTCGTCGCACGTCTGCAGGGGCGTTCAGCCGTTTGATCGCGAACTTGCGACTGTTCCCGTTGGTGAACGTCCTCGAGGGGTCGAAGGGAAGACCGGGCGCGCAGACTGGCGGAGGCGCGAGACCGAGGAAGCGACAAATAGGCCGTGACAAACGAGTGTCTTCCAAAAGGGTCGGCTCACCGCAACGTCTAAAACAAAATAAAATAACAATAAAACAATTGCAATTGCTGTCTCAATCCCGAGCTGCAGCGATCCGTCGTGCGTTTGCGAGTCGATGTAAACCGTACGTGCCGATATATTACCCTGTACAAAACTGTGAGGCGTGAGCGTTCGCCGACCGAAGATTAAAACACGATATCCGGATCCTCCTCCCTCGCGTTTACACGCCGAGCCCTTCGATCACGATCCTCCGAGGCTGGAAACCTGTCGACGCTTCGAAACGAGAGAGGGTGTTTCCACACGACTACGCCCCCGGAACGGCGAGGACGGGACGTTCCCGATCGTGCGAGGCGCGCGGTCCCCTCGGGCACGGGAGCCGCCGAAGACTTGTCAACGTCTTGACCGATCGACCGGAACTCCGGAGTCGAAAAATTCGTCTCAGCGACCGCGGTGCCTCGCGCCCACGTGGAATTCTCCGTGGACTCCGACGCTCGATCCGTAGGTGTGATCGATCGGGAATCTTCGTGACCCTGGATAAATAAATTATGATAATATATTTTTAATATTGCAGGGAGGATTTTTACCGACCAGACTCTCTCGCATCCTCGGTAAATGGTCGATGACTGAGAAGATCTCTGGCCTCGGACCTTCACTTTTCGCATCTACTCGCTGCTGACTCTCCGGAGTCGTAGGCTCCCTTCGCTCTATCACACCCGTTGAATTGGTCCTATTGTTGGAAGACGAGAGTCGCTGGATCCCGGACACTGATTGTGGAGAGTTCCACGCTTCCATGTATACTCGTATATATATAAGAATATATTCAGTATAATAACTCGGAGCGGTGAGACGCGGTGAGACGAGGTGAGGCCGGTAGGTGCGAGGTGACGCAGCAGCACCAACAGTGGCATTATGAACCATCCTCTAAATATGACCACACGAGCAGCAACGTTTCCAAAGACGAAAGGCCTCGACGAGTCACTCCGCTCCGACGCTTCTTCTTCTTCTTCTTCTTCTCTACTCCAGCGGTTTCTTCGTTTCCTCGCTCGTTCGTTCGTTCATTCAAGCCGAACCTCTCGAGGCTCCGGACTCTCGAGTGGGATCGGAGTTAAATAAGAGAGCGCGAGAGAGCGAGAGAGTGAGCGGGAAGGATACGTAAACTCGTAGTTGACCATATGGAATTTCATTTCTGACAGGCGCGTCATTGGACTTTGTTCGGACTGAGATATCTTCTCGGGAGTCCCACTTCCCTCTCTATCCCTGCACCTTACGTCGGTGCCCTGCGCTTCGATATCGAGCGGGAGAAGCTGCGTCGGCACGGGATAAATTCCACACTACGGTATGATCCTTCTCAAATATTTAAACATCTCGATTCACTCTCGAGGAAAAGGAAGTTTCTCGCTCTCGAGTTAAATAAAGATACGGACGGCCCGCGGCGGGCACAGGGACGAAGGGTCAGACTGCTTGGCGACTGTGCTCCACGCTCGAGCTGGACCACCGTTCGCGGCACGAAAAACAATGAATCTAGATTTTTTTCTTCTCGTTATGCTGTGAGCGAGGAAGAGTGGAAGAAGGTTCTTCGAGGGAGAATCCTCAATATCGTTAGATGGATCGCAAAGTTTTATCGATAGCGAAATACTCGAACGGATGCAATCACTTTGGAACGTCGACTAGAAAATGGTAGAATTTTACATGCCGAAATTATTGGCAATTAACCCTTTATAAGTTACACCTCTATCCCCACTCTTAGGCGCTACCGTAACAACGCGTACGACTAACGACTTCGCATTCGTTAGTCCCGCCCTAGCAAGTTGACGGACGGCTGCTTTTAGGGAAAAAATCTAAAAAACGGACTGAAAAACGGACACGTCCGTTGGGGAACGAAATGGACCACAAAAACGGTACAACGGACCGTACGTTTGGATTGGTCCTTTTTCGGTTCCAGAAACCGAGGGAGGAGCGAACATTTTTTATAAAAAATGTTGGCTAAGTTTTTAAATTTTTTTGTTGCTTTGCTTTTAATTCTGTTTTTAATGAAAGGACAGAATAAAAATACGATCTTGGTACTTTTTCGGTTGCGGGAACCGAAAACGGACGAACGCAAATTTTTCGAAAAAAACCGTTCGTTTCGTTTTCGGTTTCCGCAACAAAAAAAAGACCAAATGCCAACAAAAACTTTACAGTCCGTTTTGTCGTTTTTTTACGGTCCGTTTTGTTCCCCAACGGACGTGTCCGTTCTACGGTTCGTTTGCAGTCCATCAACTTGCTAGGGCGTTTCTGTACGTTGTCGGGTGGTGTGACTTATAAAGGGTTAAACTGTTACTAACGATTCCTGAAAAAAAAAACAACAAAATGTAACAGGGGACGTACCTAAAAACATGCGTTATGACTCGTATCGACAGAGATGCAAAATTTACGTTAAAAAAAAATCAGCCTGACCGTTATTCGCCCACTCTCCCCTACGCCCGAGCTCGGTAACCGCGAGATATGGGAATGAGCCACAGGCGTACAGAGGCGAGAGATAAAGAGAAAGAATTTTCGCGAGCAGCGTTGCAGCGACGAATACGAGTAGCGCTGCGGGTCTACCACCAGCGACAGGAAAAGAGGGATGTCCTGTCTCTCTCGTGTCGGGCTGTTGATTTTGGCCCGTCGCCGGGCTTCGGCCGGTTTCGGATGGATGGAAATATCGGCCGCTAAAATAAATCGACGGTGCGGGTCTCTATGCCGGTCTACACTGTATGGTGCTCCGCGTGTTGCTCCTGTGCGTTTATACGATGACGAGAGCTGTAGAGAGTCTGTCGCCCGAGTCGACGAATTTTATCACTGTATCGTTTTGCTCTGGCGTCCCGTTAGACCCGAATGGCGTGCAAACGAGGTCGCGAAAGGCAAAAACGATTAATACTTCGTTCGCTCGGGAGCGATCGGCGTCGTTGAATAATTCCTGACGGCCCGGTGGACGAAGGGAACGGCGAGGTGTGCGAGCTGCTCTTCGGACGTGGGAATTCGCGTGGGCGAGAGACGAACTCGACGTTACACGAGCATTCACCTGTCAACTCGCCCTCCGATGCACTCGTCGTTCTCTCCTCGCGCACACTCGAGGCTCCGCCGCCACCGCTCTCGGGGTGACCACGGGATCTCGTCGTGGTGGCCAGTCCGCTGCAACAGCAAAGGGACCTCGGTTCGAGACAGAGATACTCTCACAGAATCTTTCGCTCTCGTTCTGGCATTACCCACGCCGTCCGACCTACCAAAACATCTTCGACGTCTTCCATTTGACTCTATTCTTCCGGCGTGAAACAGCTTAATATAATCCTATTTAAGGGGGTGATCCCGGTGGACAATGCGGTGGCTGCTGCGCTTACGATGGCGCGAGAACTCTCTCTGCATCTCCTCCAGTAGACCTTCGACGAACGTGACTAAAATTATTTACTCGTTTATTAAAAGTCTTCGTCGTCCTCGTTGCGGTTCACAATCCTCAGAATTTTCAGGCTGACGTAGGCGCCCCTGCAACAAAACATTCGTGTCATTTTTTTTCTTCTTCCTCCTTTTGCCTCGCAAGGGGATTCGCGGTAGAGTCGAGAAAGAAAGAGACCTCGGCTCTCATAGAAATTCTAACGAGGATTCCTTGGCTCGAATCGCTCGACTGCATTGCTCTCGCTCCGCTGACCCGAAGATCACAGGATTCATAAATCTCTTGCGAAAACTTTCGAGCGAACTCTCCCTCTCTGTCTCTCGCTGTGCACGCGTTTAAGAATCATTCGTACGATCGGCACTCTTTGGCTATCGGATATCGGAGTCTCCAAAGTAACGTACGAGCAGAAAAAAACTTTTCCGTGATTCCCTGTTAGAGAGGATGAATATGGAAGTTTGTCGTCAGGTCCTGTAGCGTCGAAAGGCATTTCTTGAGTTTCTAGAAAGTGTTTAAACGCGAATTAAAATAGTTTAGTAATTTATTCGAGTTTTATCAACAGCAGTTTTTACCTGCTAGGTTCGATGTGAAATGCATCGCATAATCGCCACGAGTGCGACAGAAATGTCTCGTAGTTGTGTCGTCGTTACCAAAATGGTCTGAAGATCAAGAGACACTTGAGAGACTCCCGCACGGTGGCCACATAGCTTCGCCGTGTTATGTGGGCCAACGTAAGCAAACTTCTCTCTCAGTCTCCCATGGACCTCTAGTACTCTCTCGAGAGAAGCGCGCGCGCGCGCGCGAGCGTGATGCACATGTGGCCAACAATGCTCGGAAAGGGGCGAGAGGGTGTCCGGCTGCACGTGGTAACGTAAGATAAGGACCGGAACCGGATGTCAGACCCCCGCGTTCGCTTAAGGCAAGAGGCAAAGGCCGACGCGGTCAGAAGAAAACGAAGGCCGATAAATTGCTGGACCCTTCTCCTTCGCTGTGTGTGTGTGTGTGTGTCCCAAAACGACAGCGTGTGCCCAGAGAATGACACTTTTTCTTTTGTCGGGTTCACGCCACTAAATTGAAGTACCAAACAACTCGGGCAAATAACACCGGGTGTCCAGTCCGCGGCAACAAGTGTTTTTCAAAAACTTCTTCCGACCCGTGAAAATCAGATGCGTACAGTCGATCGTGCAGTTAACGGTTGTACGGATCTACAATAAAACGAAATATATATATAGTTTCAATTCCAGAGAATAGCTTATGGATAGCAGTAAATTACTCGTACACGCACCTTACCACACTGTACAGCAACCGCGAATATACACACTCGACTACTCGAGTTATGTATCGAATCCTAAATAAATATCCGCTGCTCTCGTGTCATTCCTCGAGGAGCGTCGTACATCTCTCGAGCGAGGCGGAGGCCTCTCCGATCAGCGGTTCAACGTCAGTATCGGAGCGAGTGGCTACTGCGAAATAATTGTCTGGACATCGTCGAGCCCGCCCGATGGCGTCGATGTAACCATTCCTCGAGACGTCTTTGCCAGCGCGCGCAAGCTACGCATCTCCGACAGCCAGCGGAGATCTCCAAGATTCAATCCTATCTCGGGCTAGAATTACATCGTTCCCGAACGTTAAGAGAGCAACATAAAGATTTCATTGTTGCCGAGAGACAGGGATCGCCGTCCACGCGCGAACGGAACGACGAGGGTCTCTTCGCCTTCGAGTAAATCTCTATACATCTTCTTCCTTCTCTTCTCTCGATCGATCTTCAGATTTCCATCTCTCGATTTCACGCCTGATATGAAATACATTCAAACGTCCTTGTTCGAGTTTCATCACACGTGCTGACCGAGTTTCGTTTGGATTTCTTCTCTCCCCCGGACTCGTCGACGGTATACGGGTTGACTCTTTCCGCCACCGGTTCACGGAATAATCCGCCTAATCGATCCTTCAGTATCCCTCGAAGTAACATTGTAATATTGTACGCGCTGTCGTTCTCCTGTCATCCGGCTCGGAGTTCCAGGCGCGAGGGCGCGTGGTCCACGCTCCTCGACTCGGCTTCCTTACCCCCTTCCGAGGATTACCCGAGTACTTTCCTCGTTGCAGGCCCGGATGCCGGGAAGCGCTCGTGTGCCGGATTGGCCCTGGAGATTATTCCAGTAGAACTACAGGCACACCGAGGACCGGACAACCGAGCGACCTGCTTCCTCGTCGTCGATGGGAATTTGCCAACGGGAAGAACGGGACGAGGTGACTCTCGTCTTGCATACAACGCCGCGGCCGGCGACCCGCAGGATCTCCAGCCACCCGCGGTGCCCGTTTAAAGGATTATCCCGGAAGGTGCCATCGTGTCAAAACACCGTGAGCATCCACCGCTGCAGGAAGTATTGCCGTCTTGACTTCGTCGACGCCGACGGGTACTGCGGGCAAAAACGAAAAAGATGATGGAAATACCGATCTATGGTCTGGAATATTATAGTCTATGCCGCTAAAACTATCGTAATTACTAGTCCTAAGTATCGACGAACTGATAAATTCGTTAATTCTGCACTGGTACAATTATTATTCTTCAAACCCCATGCTAAATTGTTACTGTCGTCAATTTTTTTTTCTGGCTACTGTTATAATTGTTGCCGATAAGAATAGCCGCGTAATAACGAAAGTGCCAATTGATAACAATTGTTTTTACAATGTTATAATAAATTCATAAATCATGCAAGCGATTATTCGTCTCGCTTATATTTTTACTCTTCATCGTCATTATTCGAGAGTGAATTGCGAGGACAAAAGAGGCATTCCACCATATTTTTATAGCAACTCTCCCTTTGACTCTGATCCTCTCATTCTTTATAGGAACTATATATGTATATACGCGTATATCGTACAAGCGCCAGGAGAGAGATAAAAGAGTTAGTGGGCGTACACGTCCGTGTATTTATTCGTTCCGGCACCGAGGTGTGTTCCGTGTGCTGTTAACTGACAGCAGCATGGCTACCGGTGAACGTCGACCATCATCATCAGCGAGGGCCCACGGTGCGTGTGTCTCGGAGTTCTCTTTCTCACGCAGGTACGGGGAGGGCGAGTCCTGTCTCCCCTCGTATGTCGGTTCACCAATGAATGACGTACGGACTGACCGCTCTATTAAGCTCCATTAAAGGATCTCCCCTGCTTATTTTTTTCTTCAGCTCTCCATTCTGTAAAAGCAAATGCAATTTTTTTAGATGAATGAGTGACGAACGAAGTCCTAAGAATGAATATGTAGTCGTTAAGAAACATCGTAAAACTCGGTAAAGAGAACATTTCAAACGGTCGTTATTTCGCTGCTGCGCAAGAAAAAATAATATTAATGAAAAAAAAAAAAGAAAAAAATCGTCTCGACTCCTTACCGTACGTGAGACACGGAGGTCCTCGAGGATTTCCCACATGTCCTGACTGCGCGGTCCACCGTGGAGTAGGAAAAACTCGGTGCGAGAAAACGCCTCGGCGTTAATTGCTCTTGGCTTTCGTCAGGCCGTTAATTAGTGAGAAGCGAGGGTGGCGAAAAAAAAGGGACCTGGAGAGAGGTCGGGTGGACCGCGGTCACGTTCACGGGGTCCTGTGACTTGTCTGCCGGGAGAAAGAGAGAAAGGGACCGCGCAAGGGCCAAGGGTTTCCTCTGCTCGTGTGGTGCCACGCTGTCTGGCCCCGACGGCCCGAAAGAACAAGGCGCGCCGATGGTTCTCGTATTTTCACGGAGAACTCAACGCGAGAGATTCACCCCACGAGGCGGTCAGCGATAAATTAATGTGCTGTACCGAAATGTCGCGACAGCTCCCTCTGTACGTAGGTAGCACGAGGAAAATATATTATGCTCTACGCTGGCGGCGAAGAACGAGGCGAAGAACCGAGATAGAGGACGGATCCCGAAAGCGGGAGACGGTGACACAGACCGCTGCCCGTAGAAACTCTCACTGTTTTCTCAGGCCACAGCCTATACCGATATTTAGCGGGTACGTGTTTTTTTAAGCAGCGGGGGCTACTTCCTTATTGCCGGGTATCCCGGCAGCCCGGTCGAACCGTGCACGGGGACACGCACTCGTCGAAGCTATGTGGGATTCTCGCGCTAAGCCCCGTCGCCACGCTGTCTGCCGAAAGTATATTTCGGTTTGTCGTACGCGACACAGGATCCCGGCTCAGTGTCTACGATTCGAAAGATAAGCCCGATGCCCGTCGGTGGGCGATAGAAAAAAAATGGTGAACATTTTTTTTAACATGAAGAAGGCGACGCGCAATCATATTTTGCGAATGGATCGCTGGATTGGAGTGGAAGGGTCGAGGTAGAAGAATATTACGACGCAGGCCCCCCTGAGCAGCGAGAGAAGTGAGCTCTTTGCCGGACAGAAACAGGAGGAGGTAATATGCGAAGCGAAGAAGAAGCCGGTAGCGAGCGAATGAGCGCGGATAGGGGGGGGCTTTTCTTTGTTTTGTGTGAAAACAGCTCCCGGGGGTGACGGACCGTGGCATCAAATCAAACTGAATATTGCAGAGGCCTCGACGTTCGTGTCTATATGTGCACTGTTACGTCGGTGTTTCTTCGGCGGCCGGCAGGAGCTGCTTGCGGTAGGATGGATCAATGTGTACTCTCCGCGGAGACTTCCCGGCGTGGCATGGGCAACTCGGAGTCGATTGGAATTAATATGTCTGATAGTCACCAGCCAACTCGTCGAACTCTCCATGTGCATTGTATTGTTCGTCGTGGGTATCCAATCCAGTTGATTACACTAAAAAAATACCAACGTTCAAGATTATATGTTACTGTTGTAACCTTGAATTAGAACTAGCTATGTATATATTTTCAACAGCCCGGAGGGGAATTTGGAAAACAAGAAATGTATATAAAACAAAAATTCAGTTTTGTTATTTAAAAAAACACACAAAATTCGGTATTCCAAATATCAATCAGGGGTCTTCAAAGGGTATCAAAAAATGTAGAGCGACCCGAAAAAATGAGTCGTCCAAGTCCCGCACAAAAGATGCAAAGGAGCATTGATATTTTTATGTAAAGATTTTAAGAGTACGGCGCGAAAAGTTTACGTCGAAAGGGTGAGGTGCGAGCTGAGAATCGAAACGCTCACGCTCGTTGCACGAGTTATCGAGACGTAAATCAGCCGGTAATTAAAATTAGCGACGAAAGTTCTTGCTAAACGGCCGGCTTACATTTATCCGTCCGCGGGTCTTTGATGAAATAGTTTCCTGGAGAAGTGTGAGCATCGGGAACCCCGAGTGTCCCGGATTTTCTGCAGCGTTTTCGGCAGTCGCTTCGACGGAGGTTTACACATATCCGTTGTCGCGGCCCTTTGATGTCTCTCGCTATACCTACTTCTCTCGTAGTTCGCGCTCGCGAGAACTTCCTCCCACATATATGTTTAAATATGTGGATGCCCATACGGACGAGTCTTTCGTTTGAGACCGAGATGAGACTCGATTTCCGCTTCCTACTCCGGAAGCTCGAGGCTTTTTGCCAACTAGGATTATCAGGGGGAACAGTATCTCTTAGGCGCGTGCCGTCGGGAATTCCCCCGGATTGTATATTCCGAAGAAGCATCGGTTTAATTCCCGACTGCGAAAAGCGATTTATAGCGAAGTAGGGAAAGTCCAGCCAAGCGCTTTTCCACGTTTTTCGCTATACGCTACTTAGCACTCCCGCCGGACTCTTATCGGATTAACGAGCGATTAACTGGTGGCGCTATTCGTCCCAGAAAGGTATTTAAATCGCTCGAAGCCCGGCGATAATCCCCGCACCACCAGCAAGCCGGACCTCGAACTGAAATAATAATAAAAATAATAATTTTCGGTCAATGCTCCGTGCGACAAGAGGAGTCGAAGTTTTGACCTTTGACGAATATCCGGGTCGCCGAGGCTCCTGCACGTATAACGGACGTGGCTGGTTGTACACGATCTTCCCGGACATAAACGCAGGACACAGAGAACTCGATCTCGTTATTTTCGCTGCGTCGAAAATCTTCGCGTCTGTCCTGTCCCACATCTCTCGGTGTGTCTCGTTCACGAGGACTCGTAAGTCCTTCCAGATGCGTCGGCGGGCGAGTTCGGCTGCAGCGATTCGCACCAGCTTTCCAGGCAACGGGAACGAGAGTCCAGGTAGTCGTCTCCTCGCAGACGGTAGCTCTGCGCCTCGACTCCCGAATTTTAAGCCGAAACAAATGTGTTTCCGTGGTGCAGTAAAAATTCGTGGGGTCGCCACATTCATCCCCCTGCAATAAGAATATACATATATTAATATTAAACAATAAATCGATATTCTGTATAGCAGATGTTATAAAACCAGAATGGACATGGCAAGTTATTGTCTCGATAACGATGGCTCATCATGACGATGATGATAATTAGAGGGTTCGTCTGTATTTCGAATACTCGAATTGAGTGCTCTCGAGAGCAAAGTGGCTCCGATTGTTTCAGGTATACCGGTCAAGGCCTTCTTTTCTTTCCCAACGCGATATAATAGCGAACGGTCTATTAACTGCTATCATCACTCGTCATGTATCGGGTTTTCTGTCTTCGGAGTGAACGAGGACCTCTCCAAGTCAGAAATATAATTGGATAAAATACGATCGGGTGAAAAAAAAAAGAAAAGGAAAATGTATCGCACAAGTCCTGCGACGTTCTTCTCGAGAACGAAAACTCGTGAGTTTCACGAGTCTCGAGTGTTGAACATGTTCTTTTTTTTTTTGTCTTCGATATTTCTCGAGTGGTCGAAGCTCTCGGCGCTCGTCCACGTATCCCGAAGGGTCCCGGGAAATTCTACTCCTCTGTCGTTAAACTCGAAAAACGGAGTTGCACGCTATCCTCTTGTATTTAGAAGTTCGGGTCGATCGTAATTTCTCGATTTTATTGCCGTGCCGTGATTATTTATCTGTCAGCCGCATTTTTTTGTTTTGTTTAAATCTCAAACGAAAGAAGCGCTCTCGGGAGAGGAACTGAGGAATACATGAATACATAAACATTCCGATATGTAACATTGAAAGTCTGATACCGCCCATCAATGTCCCCCTCCGCTCCTATAATTTCACACCTGAGATTATACATTACGCGAATCGTAGAAAGCAAGGTCGTCACAGAGCGCGAACGTGGCGCGCGACGGCTAAGGCCAATATTGATTCAGAAAATATACTAAATCCCCGCGTACGATCCGTGTTCACCGGGCTCTGGGATAAGAAGCGTTCGAACAATGTTTTTATTTAGTCTGGGATAAAGCGTTTAAGGATTCACGGGAGCTTAAGCTCGAGCGTGCGATCTAGCCCATTAGAGATGATACTTTTTCCTCTTCGAGCTCTCGGGTAGGGGTATTTTTAAATCGATTATAAAAAAATCGGGATTTGAGGAGCCGTGCGTACAAATCGGGTCCTTGATATCGAATGATTGATCGAACAAAATTGCGCATCTTTATCAATGTCGAGAATCAATTGTTAGTGTTATTTGTTATCGAATAGGAAAAAGATTAACAGGTAGGACGGCCACGGGGTATTTAGAGGCTTGCAGAGTCCTCTCGAAGTTTCGCAGATAGATATTCAGAGGGTGGGTTTGACAGGGTCCGAAGCTTCCCGGATAAAGGGAATGCTTACCCCGACGACGGGAGTGCAGTCAGGAAACTACAGTAGGTCCCTAGCTTAGCCGAGGTTGGCTCACTTATCCCCGACCGGGAGGGATCTCAGCTTTCGGCTCTTTCTTCCAGGCTGCAGCACTCGCATATGGATGGATCTCGACTGTCGATACAAACGGTGTCTCTTTCATCGCCCCGGATGAATGGTCAGAGTTTCCTTGTAACCATCCGAGATATGACGTCAAAGGAATCCTCAGTGAACAAAAAATTTTACAATTTAAAAACAAATAATAACTTGATAATAATAATAATTTAATTACAAATAATAATTTAAAAACAAATAATAATTTTAAAACACAATTAAGGAACAATGTGATTTAGAACAAAATTACTTTCAATAATACTTGACAGATTATAGATTACGGAGGATCAATCGTCGCATTGAACTAGGAGGTTTGTGACATCGAATATGACAGTTAACATTTTTTGTAGGTCTATCTAGTGTGTAATGAATGAAAACCCGATACCTCATTCCTAGGCTTCCGCGTGGAGAGGGACCAAGACAGATGTCTCCCATCTAAAAACTCGTAACGAAGTAGTTCGTCCTGTAAACAAGTGGATACGAGAAGAGGAAACTATTGTCCACCGAAAATTTTTACGACCCGAGAAGGTTCCCAGGATCTGGACGAAATATATTCCTCGATTCTCGTCACGTGAAACAAGTTCGTTGGCGAGAAGAGAAAGAGTTGTAAGATTTACAGCATCCGGTCTATCCTCCGAGACTTTCCTGGAACACGGAGACCGATACATCACCTCGTTAATCGGTATAAATTACAAAATCAAGGGTAGAGTCTCATTGTGCCAAAAAATAATTAATTTCCGGCTATTTACCCGAAGCAGAGAAGAATCGCTGCATCGATGAACTTTCCAAGGGGATACCGAGCTCGTGTACGTTATGCCAGATTCTATTCCGGTGATACGAGCAAGAAGACGCTTCTAACAAACGGTCGTTAATATATTAACGATCCCCCGTTAAATCCCGAGTCGGCAAGATGGCTGCAGCTGGTGTTCCCACCGGCGAGCGCGAGCTTTCTTGGATTACAATTCGAACGATCGTGCGCGGGCTCTTTTCCAGCCTCGGAAAATGGACGAACTTGGCGAGCACGTCGGTCGCGCTCGGAATCCGTGCCAAGTTGACAATCTCTTTTCCTGTGCGATCCAGACATGATATCGACGAGCTACGAGTTCCTCGGGGTCGAGTCGAGAGGGTTCAATCGACGGAGAGAAAATACTCGAAGCGGAGTGGAGTTAAGGTCGGTACAGAAACCGACTGAAGCATTGCGGTCCTGCTACGTAAATTGTTTATATCTCCCTGCGCCCTCGCGGTCTCAGTCAGTGTAAAATAACTGGCGCGACCACCGACGCATCCCAGACGCGTCGCTGCTGCTTCAGCTTCGACTTTGGCTCCTGCAACGAAACACGCATTTTTTTGAAATATCGTATTAAAACGCAACTGGCGGATTTACTACCTGGTACAAGTATCCACTAAAAACCTCAGATATTTATAGTATAAAATAGGACGGTATAGAAGGTACCTGTTTAACGGGGCGCCGGAGCAGGAATCAATGAAAAATCGTAAACAGGTTCAAGAGTTCATCCATCATCCCCTTCGTCGACGACAGCTAGCCCGGCGTTCCAGTAGCCGGTCTAGCGAAGGATCGAGCCCATTAAGGATGCTCATCGTAACAACCGCCCTCCGCTAAGGTAGTCGAAAATTCGAGAAGCTCGGGTCTCCTTCGCTGCTGACGATCTCACTATCTACACGTAAACAACCCTTCACCACAGGGTAGCCTGGCGCTGAGAAGGAAGTTTACAATGTATGGTGTCCGATGCTGAGTTGGATACAAAAACTATCCCAAATCGTTTACTGTTTGTACATGAAAAAAAAACATTGGATGTTGCCACTTGAATTAAATAAATATGCCTCATATTCAAGGTCACTGATAACGGGTTGTTATCAACTTTCATATACGAATGATGAACCGATGAGGGTAAGGCTCTGACCGTATTACCAAATTACACTGGCCGCGTCTCCTGTACCGATATTATCGGTAGGAAAAACAAAGTGGGCTATAGTTTTTCCTCGATGAAGATTAATAGGTTCGCAACACAGGCGGCGCGAGGGCGATCGAGCGAGAGAGGAATACTCGGAGGATGAAACTCACGCTTGTGCGCTTTCCGAAATAGCATACTGCCGAGAGCGAATAAACAGGTCTTATTTCGAGAAGCGGCTTTCGATCCTATTTCTCTCTCCTCCGACAGACTCTGGTGCTCGGCCGGTTGCCCGCCGTCGCGAGTATCCCGATTAATCGAGCGGAAGAAGCACTGTCCAGACTCGAGCTTCCCGCAACTACCAAACAATCCGATCTAATCGATGATATTGATTTAAAAAAACAGGCTCGATCAATCCGAGGGTTCGTTCGCTAGATAGCAAGAGAAGAGATAATCAAATGACGAGCTGCGCGTCAGAGATTAAATGACCGTCGAGTCGAGGATCAAGCGGGGCAGGAAATCGACACCGCTCTGTCACGCTCTGCAATGCGCGATGAGCCCAGTGCCCCGAGTGCGCGCAAGTTGTTTTGACTGGGACGTTAAACGGTCCTCGACAGCAAACAATGTTGACCCCGGGTCCCTCCCCGTCTCTGTCGGCCTTTGTAGAAGTCCCTCCAGTGCCGCCGGTCTCGCTGGTCCGAAGGACGGAAGGGTTGCGACGGAGAACGAGAGGACTTTTCCACGTGGTCGCCAACTTCCAGTCGACCGGCCTCCAATCTGCTTGTAATCGAATCCCATTGTCGCGACCGCCACGCCATCGCATCTGTTGAACAATCATAGCTACTATTAATCTCAAGTGCTTATTATTATTATTATTATTATTATCCTTTCTTATTCTCCCTTATCACATTGCGGAAACGATGTGTAGTTTCCAATGTTGCCTCCGGCTGACTAACCAGCGTATCGGCAGTGGTATAAATGTCCGTAAAGTCGGATCTCTCGTCACCGGGAGAAGGGAGAGTAGCCTTTCCAGTGACAGTGGCGTCCGGGATGGGACGGGAACGGGGAAAGAGGCGCGGCACGCGGATACACGCGCTAACGTAGGGGCTTGTAACAGACGTGTACGATCAGCGGTATAAAATTACGGTATCGTGTAAACAGCGGGACTCGTCGGCTCGTGTGATGGCCGCCTGGGTGGGCCGCCCGTTCGTTCTCTCCCTCGTGCGACTCTCGCACGCTGTACCCGCGTACCCGGGACCTCACGTGGTACCCAGCAGCCACGATCAGGGATATCCATAGCAACTGCGAACGAGAGGGAGAGTCGGTGAAACTCGCGCGAGGCACTAACCTCCGGTTCCTTCTCTGCACGTTCCTTCCCCGCCGGATTTGAACGATTTCACGCGATGAACGTAGCCGGAAATTTTTCTGGAATATCGTGTCTCTCGTTCTTCAATTTTTCCATCGACGAGCTCATCTGCAAATGCGTCTTCGGCAAGGAAGGACGATAGGCCTTCCAACTTGTTGCTCATTTCCGCTGCAGCTATCCTGTATGCAACATAAAAATAAGATAGTTAGGACGAGAACGAAGAGCAGAGAGGGGAGAATTAGTCTCCAGGATTTTTACAATTATATGACGGGTGCCTTCTTTTCCTATCTTCTTTTTTTTTCAAGGAATTTTTTTCGACCAGCTTGTTGAGGACCAAGGCCCTTGAGTTCGTGGCGTACATAGTGTCGCGAGAGGCACAGCGAGAGAAATGGGAGTAACGGTAAACAGAAGCGCCAGCTCTCTTATCCGGGGGTGCTGAGGGGGTTGCTCTGAGAGAACCCACCCAAGGAGCAGAGCGAAGCTCCGGACGAGTCGAGAGAGAGAAAGTATACCACTCGAAGTCGTTTTCGAGATACTCGAGCCCTCAACCCTTAAGGCACGGGGTTCCACTGCGTATTGCCTACTCCAATACTGTCCAGTGACTGGCGTATCACGATAAATTAATACAAGAGGCCTCTGGAAAAATCGCCACGAGTCGTCTAGGTAGACGGTCGTCGAGCGTCCGGGCGGATTCTCTCGAGACTCGAAGTATCTTTGGGAATGAAAGGAAAAAGAAATCGTGTACTGTCAGCGCGAGTCTGGTACCCCCGGCCTGGTATCGAGAGAGCAGCGAATGCCCGACACGAGGAGAGAGAAGAAATTTGGAAAGAGATGGCTGGGGCCGCGTCTCTATCGTCACATCGTTCCTTCTGCTAGGCCAAACAAACTCCTTGAGAATTCACGGTACCCCGGCGATGGTTGGAAGAGCAGATCGCGTAGGGGGCTCTGTGGTGGTCTCCTCCTGGCGACAATCGTACTTCGCCGGTCTGCAAGATTGAACGTTGATAACTAATATTAATATAATATTAGGGTGCAGGCTCTACATCACCGCCGATTCTACATTTAAAAAATCATATAAATAAATGTGATATAACGTAATACAATGTACAGTAGAACCTCGATTATCCGAAACCGGGACCGAATCCTGTTCGGATAATCGAAACGCAATTTTTCTTACGGCATTATACACGTATATAAATAACACATATAGAAATGAAATAATAGTATATATTAAACATCAAAACATATTGTGAATATATTTCCGATATCGAACTTCAAAGATTGTGTTAGGTAAGTCTAAAAGGTTCTACAGAGTCGTCAATTTTTAATTGTCGCTTTTAACCCTTCAAGTACGGGGGACTTTTTGCCGAGAGCAAACGACGAGGATTTCTTTAAAGCACAAAAACGATATGGATGTTGGTAAAAAAATTTCTTGTACGTTATAAAAAGAACACTTCAAGGTACACAAGGTACGTCTGTGAATTTTTATGGATTTTTTTTTTGCACATCAACTTGTTATTCGAATCGTTCAAAGGTTGCGAATTTGCTCTTGGCAAATTCTGGGTCTTCCCTGAACAAGGACAATAAGGTAAAAAACGCTATCTGCGCGCTTTTGAGCAGCGATATTTTGAAGTCGCTTCAGTGTGATTTATGTATGCAAGGCGATAAAAAAAATTAATATAACATTCGTTCGACGCTTCCACGACCAAGGTTGCAGGCTCAGCATCACCGCTGATTCCACAAAAATAAAGAAAAATCATATAAATAAATAAAAATAAAATATTCAAGACAGTCTTGTTCAAATAAGAAATCAATAGATCACAAATTAAAGCTTTGCGACAATTATCGAGATTCGGAAAATCAAAGTTCTACTGTAAATATAAAATGAATGTAACATTCGTTCGACGCTTCCACGACCAAGGTTGCAGGCTCTGCATCACCGCTGATTCTATAAAAATAAAGAAAAATCATATAAATAAATAAAAATAAAATATTCAAGACAGTCTGGTTCAAATCAGAAATCAATAGATCACAAATAAAAACTTTGCAACAATTATCGATACATCTACAATTAGTGCAGGATACAATAGTATTATTTTACAGAGTGCGAGTAACTGCTGTAGTTCAACCGATGTGTTAAACAAAAGGCCTGATTGAATTTCCTCCATATATAAATATATGTGTTATTTTTTGTTTTCACCGAATTAATTGTCGCCGGCATGAATTGCATTTGGAGAGCGGAGCTCTGAAGGAACCGATTGTCCCTCGAGACGTCAACGAGAGCCCCACAAAATACATGACCGGTGGTGTGTCTCGATGCAATAAGTTTTAACATTTAATGGAGTCTCGGTTGAAGTACCAGTTTCGAGACAGCCTGTGGGCATTGATACCGGAACCAGCGACGAAACCGAAGCCTCTAAGAACCCAGAGGACGGAACGCTCGGGAACCCTTTACTCTTCTCACGCAGGCCTCTGTCACTCGATATCTCGTCACGTCTCCCGTCGATAATAAACAAATCGAGAGTGCTGGATCAATTCTCGTTATTGGCGTGACGAGAGAAGAGCCTCGTGACGCGACGGAACCCTGGTCTCGACACTTCGCGACAAAGAAACAGAATTCGACAGAAAAAAAGTTGGTCCGACTTGACATAGCCAACATTTTATTATCATTCGGATACGCTTTTTGCATCTTGTGTAACCTGGATTAAAAAATATATAACCGACTCTGTCGTACGCTCAATTATCCATTAATTGCACAATCACCACAAAAATCATTTTGTTCACACCAAATATCAATTAAAATTAAATAACGTGTACAAAATAATTGCATTTTGAAGATGTGATTTTACCTGCAAAGGAGTGCTTCTCGAAGTTTCGACAATAATGATAAATTATTATTTATAAAAAAATATCAATTCATACCTGCTCAATTTATTGGAGGGTGTCTTCCAGCAATACTTATCAGAAGACGTCGGATTGGCCATAGCTTATCCAGATGGTAGCCAAAACTCGTGCCATTGGTCTTCATCTTGTTTCGCTCCACCCAGAGGCGTGCCCACGTTCACGAAGACGTCACTCCCACGCATCGAGTCCCGAGGGACCGAGAGAGATGGATCATCGTCTCGTTATCTCTCTCTCCCTCTCGTTTTCCGTTGGCAGTGATGATGATGCACCAAGACGTGCGAAGCTCACGAGGCCCGAGGGAGTCTGAAAACCGAAGAAGAAGTTAAAGCTCCAGTCAGGCGTAACACTCACACGCGGTAGTCAGAGACCGACCGGGAGGAGGCATATCGCGCTACCAGCGGTCCAACGCTAAGCGCACCGTGTTCTCCAAACAAATTTATTATTATTTATCTCTCATCCACTCGTTCGCGTTTCTTGCAAACAGTTTACTCTGCCGATAGTGCTTAAACGACGTGAGCTAGCGGAGATTATTATCGACGATAGGCGTTGATTTTTTATCAATCGGAGGGTTGCAATAATCCAACCTCGCCTGGACCGTACAGGCGGCCTTTCAGTGACTCGCGCATGTGATCGACAACTGTGATAAATTGCCGCAATAAATTCTCCGATAAGGATTTAAAAAATAAATTTACCGATGTCGGAGTGTTGAGTTGTCCCGACAGAGGCATAGTTATTAAAAAATCTCTCGCCTCGCGCGATGAAGAACGAGATCGAGACTGCGTCGAGTCTGCATCTCCAGCAGGAGCATCACTCGCACAATCAGTCGCACAGTCATTTGTCCCCCGCGGGTTCTACGAGCCCCGTGTCTCATCTGGGCTTGACGATAACCGGCAGACCGAGCATCTCGACCATGGGCGCTCAGAGCATCGTTCAGGGAATTCATCAGCATCAAACGCAGGACAGCTCGATAGCCGGCAATCCAGGCAGCAACGACAGTCCGAGAAAGCCCGGTGCAAGACGTCAGGAGAAACCACCGTACTCGTACATAGCGCTCATAGTGATGGCGATACAGTCGAGTCCCGACAAGAGACTCACACTGTCGGAAATTTATACGTTTCTTCAGCAACGATTTCCATTCTTCCGCGGCGCTTATCAAGGCTGGAAGAACTCGGTTCGACACAATCTCAGTCTGAACGAGTGTTTCATCAAATTGCCGAAGGGACTGGGACGTCCGGGCAAGGGTCATTACTGGACGATAGATCCGGCCAGCGAGTACATGTTCGAGGAGGGCAGCTTCCGTCGTCGTCCACGTGGATTCAGGCGAAAGTGTCAGGCTCTGAAGCCCCAGTATCCACAATACTATCCCGGCACGGGACCGGTCTCCGTTGGCGTGCAAGCTCCCGGATACGACAACATCGCTGCGGGCAGTGTAGATTACACGAATGGTTATCAGAATCAGTATCAAAATTATCAGGAGTACGCTATGTACGCTCCCGCAGCCGCAGTGGCGGATTGGAGTTACACGGAGACTCCCTACAAACCTCCGCCCATAGCGGAAGTGACGTACAAAACGACGGAAGTTACTTACAAGACCGGTGACTCGTCGCTCTACAGAAACGGCGAGATAAGCTTCAAGAACGAGCCGGCGTATCCGAGGAGCCAGGAGCAAATCGGTTACCGAACGAACGACGGTTTTTCCTCCGGTAAACAGGAACATCATCAGCATCAGCAATACCATCAGGAACTCGGCTACAAAAGTGAAAACGATCAGGAGTCAATGGTTAATTGTAATTACAAGAGCACGGGAATCGGCAATACAGCGGGAAATCCTCAGCAAGCCTCGACACCGAATCAGGATTATTACGTGGGTTACGGAATTACCGCCGCTGCGGGAAACAACGTCAACGCCAACGCCGTCGCAGCGGCCGCGGCTATGAGGGGATTGCAGATCCAGGTCGGATCCGGCAGTCCCATTGGAAACGTTAATTCGCCGCACAGCGATTCTTGTCAGACGCCCGTCGCTGATAACGGTGAGACACTATCTTTTTAATAATACTTTTTTTCCTATAAGTTTCACGCAAGATCAATTTTTTTTTTGTTGACAAAATGTTGCCAACAAAAACTTGAACATTTTATCAACAAAAAAGGAGAGGGGCTATTAAAATCATCAGACTAGGGAAAACGCACGAGTCCCTTGGGAAGAAAACTAAAAAAAAGGACGAGATCTGGCAAAAGGGTGCAGTCGCGTGTTGGGTGGCGTGCGAGTCTTGTGAAATGTGTTGACGTAAGTGCGACCCCTCGGAGACATGTTCCGACTGCAGGTCATCCGATGGGGGGTCGAGCTAGGATGAGAAAAAGGACTCGGTGATGTTGGTGCCGATGGACCCGAGAGTCGCGACGCCGGGCCATCTGGAAAAATCGGTGGAGACGTTTTACGAGCGTCGGGGCGCCGGCGACCTCTCTACTTTCGTAACGCGACACTGTCAACTTCTATTGTTTCGTCCTTGTTCCCCCATTATGATTTTTTTGTTTTTCCAGTCGATCGACATACTCTTTACTCTCGTTCGTATACCTATCTCCGGACTCGAGTTCATCCGTAAACATTACGGCGCACTATATTAACAATGCAATTCGCGTGAGTTTCGAGTGTACTAAAATTGTTTATTAATTCGGGACGGTATTCCGGGAGTCGCTCTGCCGGCAGCACTCTTGCGCGTTAATACCTCGACTGTCTGTTAAGCTCTCGAAATGTCGTGTTCCCGAAGCGCGTGTCTATCTCTAATGGAACTTTCGGTAGGTACGAGGAGTCGCCAGAAACGGAAGAAGGCGAGAGACGGAGCGCGAGAGTAAGGCTGAAAGACGCGCACAAGTAACCCCGGGGTTGACAGGGCCTATTAGCTCCGTTGACAGTGTGCCGTCACGCCCGCTAACGAACGTACCACGCGGTTGAAATATTAGTGACTCGCGACTACTCGGTAACTCGACACGTGTAAAATACGGTGCGGTTAAAGGCGTTCCATTTTTTGTTTTTTTTTTTTTTTTTTTTTTTTTTTTTTTTTTTTTTTATTTTTTTTTTTTTTTTTTTTTTGTTTTTTTTTTATA